>CM031962.1:37476658-37499222 GCA_018749465.1 Paracanthobrama guichenoti | reverse complement strand
TTTTTTGTCATTCTGTGCACGATTTAAGAACGTCAGCCATCAGGATGAGATCGTCTTTAGGCTACAATGAATTACTTGCCTGTTGTGCAAATAAACTATAGTGTGAAAATCCAGTCAGCCTTAGCATGTCATAAATGTGGCGACATAGATTTCATTCGGACTTTTGTAGTTGTCATCTAAGTTTGCAGCCTTGTGAGACTGTTATTCTCTTCAGTGGCATTACAGCACCACGTGGCAGTTTTCTGAAAGCCACTTGTGCGTGTTAAAGCACTGAAGATGACATTTAGTCGTCTTTGGTCTCCATTAAAAGCTTAATAAATTGTGCTGTTTGGAAAGGAGTTATATAGGCCTAAATTAAACATATTATTATTGCTGCATTTTGTTCTTATGTTTGTGGACATTTTATTCATCTTCTAAAACATTCTTTTGCTTGACGCCATATTTTAATTGTACGTTTGGACATGACAACACATTAAATTAAATTCTTTAAGGCTTTTTTTTAATAGCGTGTTTGTTAGTTGTTATTAATTAGTGAAGTCAACTTCATTTGGTTTAACTCTATTTGACCAAAAGAGGGCACCGTCTCCTAACAGACCTAAGTGTCTGAATACAATTGATTACAACATAATTGACGAAATACACTTTTGTGACATTAAGATACTCCAATACATTTATAAAAGACTTGTTTTCCTCTGGCTTGAAACTTTTTTGTGTTGGATTGTAAAGTGACAGTCTATATCAGTGCAACATCCGGGTTATCGGTTTATTTACCAAATGCAGTAAAACTAAATAAGTAGCCCATGCATACAAATATACCAGTGTTCAGATGGCACATATGTATTCTAAGATGGACTTTTTTGTCATATTTAACTGCTAGAATATGAAATAATTTCTAACTGGACAATATACGTGTAATGTATGTGTTAGCATGTTTCGTGGCCGCGCTCGCGTGCACGAGCCGTGCGGGAATGGCTGCGGTGCGCGTTCGCGGAAGTTCGTGAGGGAGGAGGGAAGAACGCAATCGCTGAGGAGTTTTTAATGTCCGCCATGTTGTGAATGGCGCACTGAGGCAGCGAGAGAAAACACACACACCCGCCTCCGCTTTTCCTCGCTGGATCTCTTCTATTCCATTATTTTTTTCTCATTTTCCAACTCCATCCACCCTCCTCCATGAGATCTGTGGCGGTTTTATGGGTGATTGTGAGGGGATCGGATAGATTTATAGAGTAAAATGAGTAAACTGTCGTTCAGGGCGCGGGCGCTGGACGCTCTCAAACCGCTGCCCGTCTTCCGCTGCGAGGATCTGCCCGACCTGCACGAGTACGCGTCCATCAACCGCGCCGTGCCGCAGATGCCCACAGGCATGGAGAAGGACGAGGAATCGGTACGATTTTAACCATGCAACTTCCGATTTTGTGCGATACAAACTTGTTTTTTTTTCTGTCAGTCTGCGCAGGTTTGGGTGCAACAAAATGGCCGACTGTGTGTGAAGCGGTTTACACGGTATTTTGGACGTGTTTTGCAGTTTGCACCGAATTTAACGTCTGGTATATACAGTTGGATTCATTTGATGGCTATTATCGGTGTGAAAGTAGGGTTGTGTCAATCCGTTCGGACCCGAATCGTGCAGCAAAACACAAAAGGAGTCATGTGACAGTGGAGGTACCGACATTTTGTTGGATTTTTTTTTCTCTCCCTGTAGTGGCGACAAACGGCAGCCAGAGGGCGGGAATTCCCGCTGTCATGGAAACCTGGAAATACCAGCTTGATAGCGATAATTTGGCCAAAAATTTACATTCTGTCATTTGCTCGCCGTTCATGTTGTTTTTTCAGTTCTGTGTGGCTTTTTTCCCCCTCTATGGGAACACCAGACAGAGAATGTTAGACTGTCTCCATTCACTTCCATGTTTTTTTTCCCCTATACAATGGAAGTGACTGGTTGCCTAACGTCTCTTCTTGTGTTTCTTCTATGTAGTTAAACAACATGAGGCTGAATAAGTAATATTTTGAGTGACGTATCTATTTAATATTTGTTTCAAGCCTGGAAAAGTCATGGGTATTTCTGTGTAGAAAACCTAGTGATTGTTTTATCGCCTATAAATTGCTCGTTATAAATGCAACGTCTGTACAGAGAATCTGAATGAATGAAAAAATGTGTTTGTCTAAAGGTGTGGGAACCCTGGAGAGTGAGGCTGAGCTGAAGGCCCCTTAATGAGATTCTTTCCACGCTTATTAGGGCCCCGGGGCCGCTAGCATCAATGACTGCATTTACATGCGCACAAAATATTCTGATCTTGTTCAGAATTTGGTCGTTCCAATTGTACAAGTCATGTAAACACATGAATGCGATTGCCTTGACCAGAATAAGCCGGATTTGTTTGTTTCTTGGGATCAAAATAAGACCCCTGGCACATGCATATATTGATCTGAATGTGAGGTCATGTGAAGGTCTTGCATTTTACAAATACTAAAAAAAAGAAACCTCATGGCCTACGGGAGCATCTTTAGTATTTCCAGAAGAGATTCCTCTTGGTTTTCTGAGTTTGCGCTGGTTGTGTGTGTGCATCTTTTTATTAGAATAAACACCAGAAAATTATTTGCACGTAAACATGGTCAATGACAGCAGCGTGTCAAGTGTCTCTTGCACTGTTGAGGTTCATAAAGAGTGGCTGTTTACTGTTTGAGGCTGTTTGGTTGCTAGTAGAAGCTTTTCTTTTTAAATTTGTATGCAATGTTTGAAGAATTAGATTGCAGCTAGATTTATTTTAAATTGATTTACAAAGTAAGGCTCTTGTGAAAGATGAAGCGTGCGTGCTTGGGACCACATGTTCAAATTATAAGGGTGTTGAGCCTTTTCACACTTGTGCTCTCTTATTGGACAGGAGAGGCCTAGTTTTTTTTAAAGTGTGCTTGTTTTTAAAGGGTAGGTACAGGCGTAAATTTAAAAAAAAATTGTCGTCAATGATTCTCCCTCATGTCGTTCCTAACCCATAAGACAGTAACTGAAGATATTTAAAATCTTGAGTGATTTCTGTCCCTCCATTGACCGTCTACACAACTACCACTTTGTTGCTTCAAAACAGATTGAATTTAGGCTTTTATTCACATAAAAACATTTGATCAGCGAACATTAAACGGCTCAACTCCACTTGCGTAATGTGCGAGAGCAAACCCCACTGGTTCTTATGGAAGTGCAAACGCGCTGCGTAACACGAGCATGAACCTCATTGGTTCTTGCTGAAGCTCAAACGTGCTGCGTAACACGAGAATGAACCTCATTGGTTCTTGCTGAAGCTCAAACGTGCTGCGTAACACAAGAATGAACCTCATTGGTTCTTGCTGAAGCTCAAACGTGCTGCGTAACACGAGCATGAACCTCATTGGTTCTCGCACCTCATTAGTTATTCGTTTACCATATCTGATGTGTGCGTTGATTTAATGTTTATGTGAGTAAAAGCCTAAATTAAATATCTTCATTATATAAGAGATCGTGTCTCTTCAGAAAATTAAGACTAAATTAATCATATGGATCTCGTTATGAACTTTTTGAAGCGTCCAAGTGGTCAGTGACGGCGCTACACCGGGGCTCGGGGTGGCTATAGCCCTGGTTTAGCCCCCCCCCCCAAGCAGTTGAATCAGATGGACCGTTTTTTGATGAACACAGAGTGCAGGTAGGAAACCATGTCTCTGACGGGAAGAAAAGAAAGAGTCAGAGAGAGAAAGATTTGAGAGAAACTGACATAAAAATATCTGTCACTGCTGGTAATCTACGCATCATGTGAGCGCTGTTTCCTGCATTATTAGGCCGTGTGTCCACCAAAGCATAGCTGTGGGTGCTTGAGAGCGCTTCCTTTCAGTTGAGGCGCTTTGCTTGCTATGATACAGAATATCCGCGGAAGTATTACTGGGATCTCGTTTCACAGATAGTTAGTTTCTGTATTGGTTCTATATAAAACTGTAGATGCAGTGTAAACTGTATCTGCTCTGGCTCTCGTTTTAAAATGATTTTGTTCTGTTATTATGCTTGTTATCTGCTGACGTTGTACAAGCCGAAGGTGGCGGCTGGTCGGTGTTGTACGTGTCCGTCTCCACTGTGATTGGACGGCTGGGTAAAAAGTGACAAGCGCTGCATTTTATTCAAAGTTGAACGTTCTTCATCTTTCGGTGAGCGGTGAAAACATCGAGCACTGAGCGTGAAATGGATGCGATCTAAAAACGCGGCGCTCCCATTGAAAACAATTGGATATGTGTGGCAGCCATGTGAAAAAAAAACACTTGCATCCATTTAAAGGGGTGGTAAAACGCATTCTTTCGAAGGCTTGATTGTGTTTGTGGGGTGCACTATAACGTGTTCATGCTCAAAAATTGCATTATTGCGGTCTGATGGTTTCCAGGTTCTGTGAAGCCGGTCCCTCAAAAATACGCAGTGGGCTCAGATTGGTCAGCTGGCCCAGTGTGTAGTGATTCGCTAACCGCCTAGTGCACGTTTTTTCGGAAACGTCACGCCCCTTACCTTTACCGGTAGTCTGTGCTTTGGTAGTATTAGAAACAATGTTGATTATAGGCAAATATCTGTCGCAAGAACTATTAACCCAAACCGAACACTAAACATTGGCTTTACTATAGTAGCCAAATCAAACACAGAACCATGTTTAGCGTGCCTGTAGATAAACAATACATAAAAGCTCTAATCAAAGAATAATTTATACTAATTCCAACAAGTTCGCTGTTGAGATTTTAAAAAGTTTGTAACGTTAGGTGTTTGTCGGATAACGTTAAGTATGAATGAGCATTTAACAAACTGGTTTGTAGAGCCAAACAGCGTTGTCATTTGTTTACTTCCTTGCTACAGCGTACAATTAACAATACGAACCATTACAGGAAAACACATCAACGGAAAATAAATCATACTTGCAGGTTGTGGCCCGTAAACAGCTTCTGTTTTTAAAGTTGGAACTGCTCCATCTTTCAGGACAAGCCGTTGAGCGAATCCTGCGTTGAACTTGCGAAGACTGTGGAAGCTTTCCTCTGTAAAATGTGCAACACAGAGAGCGAGATTTGGGTAATAATTATGAGTTAAATACATTTTAACCATTGATCCCTAACTCCCCCCGTCCCTAGGAAGGATGAACAAAGTGGACCTGCACTCCGGATGAAAGTAACTTGCATTGCGGCAACAACACTCCAGCCTTACATGTTCAGCCTATCATGTAATACGCATGTGCACGACGTCACCGTTTTTTCAGAGTTTACCTCACGAATACGCATATTTCAGTTGAAAATGGTGTTGTGTAAATGTTGGTTGGGGCTGTCATGATTCCTCGAGTAAATTCAAGTACTCGATTTGATTTGCCTGTCGATTCACTGGGAAAATATCCGGAAGTGGCGCGTTCCGCGGACGATAATACCGCTTTATTAGCAGGGCTGGCTATTGACACAAATTTCACGATTCGATTTCCATTCACAAGCTTTTGATTCAATATCTATTATTATTATTATTATCACATACTGATAGCTGTAAACTATACATGGGTGTCAGTTGGTACTACATTACTGTAATATTGAAGGTTAAAATTAACTGATTTAAATAGAAACATAAATAGTTTTTTTATAATAACTTACAATTACATGATCATATTTCTACTGCAATTTATTTTTGAAATATAAATATTTCAATGGCTTAATTTTTCTAGCGTTAATTATGGATATGGAGGTAATGTCGCGTAGGCTGTTTTATTGATGGCTTTCAGCGGTTGAACCCAACTACAATAGGCCTAATTTAACACTAAGTTACAGTACTAATAACAGTTGGTATGCTACAAACCATCTTCAAGGTTCAGCATTATTTTGCAGAAATATGACCATATTCTCTGGCTAAATATTTTAGAACCATCGCCTTATTGTTTCCATGGCGACGCGTCGTGCTTCTCACATGACCCACAGCAGCCGCAATAGCGCTGTATCACAGATGTAGGCTATCAGTTTTGTGCCGTTTTTTTTATTTCTTTTTTTTTTTTTTTTCAAAATACACAAACTTGTTAACCATGTCATGAACCATGTCAAATATGTGTGTTAGTTGATCTATAATGCGTGATGGGCGCCGCCATGTTAGTTTGTGCCTCAGAGAATCGGATCTGTCAGATTTACGGATCACGTCTCAAAGTAAGTGACCAGTGAACTGGGAGAAAAACCGAGTAAACCATATCGTTAACTATATAATGTGTATTTGATATAAATAAGACTGAAAGGGTTGTTATCGCCGCTTCCATAGACACGAGTGTGTGTTTTTGCTAGTACTTATGTGCATTTAAATGTCTGAAACCTAAAATAAACATTATATGGTTGAAAACACTGAATAGTTGTGATATGTGACGAGCGCTGAGCGCGTCTGGCTCGGCGGGAGTTGGCACCAATCAAAGTGCGAAAGCACGTTTGAATTTGAGGCACCGAAATCTTCGTTCTGATTCGGTACCCAACCCTACAGATGGTATAACTCAGTCAACACGTGGCTTTTTTACCTCGGGTAAAGCAGGGAAAATGGCATTTAGGTAAACAGGTAGACATAATGGAGAGCACTCGTCCTTTCTTGGAGGTGGAAAAACAAAGTTCTTTATGACCTGCAGGATTTCTT
The DNA here is from genome assembly GCA_018749465.1 of Paracanthobrama guichenoti. Lineage (NCBI taxonomy): Eukaryota > Metazoa > Chordata > Actinopteri > Cypriniformes > Gobionidae > Paracanthobrama > Paracanthobrama guichenoti. Next base: position 37,492,591 of record CM031962.1, on the reverse strand, counting down.
GTAAAAAGATTAGATAACTAACGCTAGAAAATATTAGTTTATTTTATTTTATTTTTTTGTCTATCGTAAGTTTTAATGTAAAATGTTTTTGATTTTAACATAGGTCAGTGTTTTGCCACTTGCGTGAGCAACGTAATGTGTAAATCTAAAGTATAGAATAAAACGTTGTTTTAATGTAGTGCGTTTAAACGTGACCTCTATGAAAGAGTGTATTGCAATGCTGACAAGCCATGTTGAGTAACATCAGTACGGACTGCAGACGGAGTATGTGTGAAACAGGCATAAGAACGAGAGCGTATTAAAACACAGATAAATCAACCCGTGGCTTTCTTATCAATTGCGTGAGCATCGAGGAGGAAGGGGCGGGGAGACAACGGCTGCGTCTCAATCAGCTCCCTAGTTCAGTAGTCAGCGCACTGACTGATTCCCTGATCCGTGCCTTGACTCCTGAACCAGGGAGCTGATTGAGACGCAGCCGTAGATCTCCGCAGTAGCTGTCCATCCTACATGCTGCAACTTTAATACGACCTAAATCTTAGTTCACTTTTATTCTTTATGATGAAAAATAAGAACAAAGGGGCAATTTTTGGTACTGAAAGTATGGTAAATACTAATAAAACTACTAGTATTTGTGAAATTCTTTTGTTTTGAAATCTGGGTAAAATCTTAAATTTTAAAAACGCGTACGGGGGAGGTTTGGTCCTGTCAGCGAGGCACGCGTGGCTCCAGACAGTAAGCTTTTCTTTGACTGTTAGCGTTTTTAAGACCGTCTTTTTGTGCTCGCGAGCACAAAGCATTGCACTCTGACGCACCGTGTTCCTTGGCACACTCGTATTTGGCGACACATATTGTTGTGCAGTTTTGTACCGTGCACACTGTACCACAGTAGCACTCGTGCGAGACGACTTTGTGTGAAGTGAGAATTTGTTTTGTGCTCAAGGTTAATCTAGGGCCGGACGATTGACTGAAATTAAATCGTGATTTTTGCTTAGATTATGAAATCACAAAGGCTTCAGTTTTTAAATAAGTAAATATATGTGCAGGTGAAGCGCAGCGCAGTTCAGAGCGGATCGATCGGTTCACAGTAAATGCTGCTCGATCTCTGCAAGCGCTGAAGAGTCAAACGTCTTTCCAAACTTGTAATGAGAAGCGTTTACAAACCTGCAAAAGAACCTGTTGAAATTTACATTTAAGATTAATAAATGCTTTAGAAGTATTTTTAATTGTCAGTTTAACTGAGTTAACTAATGTTAAATAATGAAGACTTACTGTAAAGTGTGTAACAAACAATTTCTAGGGCATGTAGTCCAGATTAAAATTTAAAAAATGTAAGTATAAAAATAAATAGCCTTAAGTCTTTAAGTATTAAGTATTTGATGAGCGCCGTAGCGAATACAGAAATCCTGAATGGCTGTTTGAAACACTTGAATACGGTTTAGTAGCGCGAGTCTGCTTTGTTTACGAGGTTTCCGGTGAAACGGCTGCATTGCTGCTGTTCCATCAGCGCCATCTGCTGTCGGAGAGTGAATATACGTCTCCTTCACTCGTCCGGCCCATGTGCTGCTCATGTGCGTTGGGTTTGTTTACATCAGTGCGTGCTGTTCATTTTAAACAGTAGTATTCTTAATGCATTCTAAAAATCGGAATAATCCTTCGGATGAGACGTTAAACCGAGGTCCTTACTCTCTGTGGTCATTTAAATCCCATGACACTTCTCGTAAAGAGTAGGGGTGTAACCCCTGTGTCCTGGCCTAATTCCCTCCATTGGCCTTTACCAATCATGGCCTCCGACTATTCCCCATCCACTGAATTGCCTCGATCACCCTCTCTCCTCTCGCTGGTGTGTTGCGAAAGCACTGGCACGTTGCATCATCCAAGTGGATGCACACTGGTGGTGGTTGAGGAGAGACCCCTGACATGAGTGTAAAGCGTTTTGGGTGTACAGTAGTGCATATGAAAGCACTATATAAATGCCTCATTCATTCCTAAATAATTTTTCACGGTATTTTGAATTGACCACGATAACAATATCGTGCATGTTCATTATCGTGATACATCTATAGGTCTAGTTGCTGTGTATTATTGACATGTAAAAGTATAGATATGCTTTTTTCAGATATATTTCTAAGAAAAAGAAACATTTGTTTTCTATTCGGAACAATATGGTAAATATACACTGATTCTTATTAAATCAACTGAAGTTATTCAGTCAAGAGTAGGGGTGGCACGGTTCACAAAACCCACGGTTCGGTTCGTATCACGGTTTTAGGGTCACGGTTTTCGGTTCTGTACGGTTTTTGTTTTTTCTTTTAATCATTAACACTCCAGAAATTCACTTCAGCATATGATATATAGCCTAAATATCCACAATTTAGGATACAGTATTAATTTTTTATATCATGTAGAAGTTGTTTCATGTTAATCATGTCAATATTGATCAGAACAATGCACTGTGGCTTTAATTCAGCGTGAGCAGCTTTTTGCCCAAACTTCAAAGGCCTGTTTAAATTATTAAAACTAGAAGCATATCTTAACTTTGTTGCATCTATCATGTGAACTACTTGTATACAACATGTTATATGCATGTGTGTTTGGGACAGAGGGGAACGCGGTCCCATTTGCAGCAGATATATGCTGCCCATCATAAATCAAACGAGACCGACAGGGGTCGTCGGAGAACACCGGAAAATGTGACAGAATGGACAATATTCGTCTGTAATTGCAATACACGAGCCGCTGTTCAGCTGTGCGAGACAAACGCTGCCAGTGTGAATGCACAATGGGCGCGCGCGGCTCCCACTCTCCTTACGCGTTGTACAACGCTGGCGCATCCTCCAAATCCAGACAGCCTTCCTCATCTCTCCCACTTGCCATTTCTACACGTGACGTGACCTGCAGCACTCTACTTTTACTGTATGTCCACACACCTCTTATGCAAAAGGACACTCACTGTCTGAGGTAACATACGGCCGCGAGGCTACATTGCGCATGCGTCGAACCGTGCGACGCACGCGCTCCGAACCGAGAGAAGCGAACCGAACGTTTGGATGTTTTTTCATGTACCGTGCCATCCCTAGTCAAGAGCAGTGAGTGATTTTTCTCTGTTGTTTGGTTAATTTTATTCACAGAGACAACAGCAGGTTTATTAGGCGGCTGTCACTTTAAGTCCAAATGCATGGATCTAATAATCTGTTACGTATCCAAACTGTTTACATTCACTTAAGAGATAAACGACTGTTTAAACTTTCAGTACTCAGTTGCTGTTTGACAGCTAGTGTGCGTGCGCTTCAGGTGTACACGTTCAGAAAAGCAGCGTGCAAATAAAAAGCTTAACTGGCAAGCCTTGCAAATAATAGACTTAAATGAAATGCCGTGTGAGTGTAACCCTTCCGCTGCGTTGCTAAACGTGATGGGAATGTATGTCTTGCTGTACAGTGTGTTGGAACGCAACGGCAATTCTCTCTTCAAAGGCAGATCGTGGAGACGGTTTTAACATTCACAAGCTAAAATCATTGTTGCATATCCCTAATGGCACCTGAAATTTGTTGCCGCTCTCCTAATAAACCTTGTGTGACATCATGCACAATCGGACATCACGGATCTCTCTGAATTTCCTTTTACATCATTATTTTGAGTTTCTCTCATTTTCTTAAAGAAGTTTATTTTTAGACGGTCTCTTTGCAGGTAGCTGTCATTTTGTCTTGTGAGTAATAGGAGAGAAGAAAGGCTGTATTTTGTCATCTGAAACCTCAGTGAAAGCCACAAATTCCTCCTCCTTTGTCAACAAACATGCGTTAATTAAATGCTGTCTGCATGCTGATACTGGATATTTATCTGGTGTAGCTGGTTTTCTTCTAAATCTTAACTCGAGTAACCCGTGAACACAGTTGTTTCAACTGTTTGTTTGTTTTCTGCAGATATTGCTAATGTCTCAAATGCACATTGACTGCGTTTGTGAATCATGTCATTGCGCCATCAGGATTTTGATCAACTGTCAGTAATGACCATGATGGTACAATGACAATTACTGTTGTGTTAAATGTAAGGGTGCTCCGATCAGGATTTTTGGAGCCGATCGTCGATTACAGGAAGCAGTATCTGCCGATACGATCACCGATACCAATCTATTTGAAGCCTTCTTTCTATCATGTAGAATTATTTATAGGGAATATTACAGACATTCATTCAGGGCCTGAATTTTATTTCTGAAAATGGGGGAATCCCCCCCTTAGGTGACTCTTGTCACATAAATGTATATAATTATCTCACCTAAATCTTTGATCATGCAGTGCATTTTTGTTTTTAAAGATAGTTTTTCAGGTACGGCTAACATTAGTATTGAGGTAAGAAATACTAAAGAATTTAATAAGGAATCAAATGTAAATTAATATTGGTCTTCCCTGAAAAAAATTAATTGGATTAATCCTTACACTTAAGATTGCAAAAGTTAGTCATTCAAGAGCAGTGAGTGTCATTTAAGGTTAATCAAACGACACAAGACAAAGAGAAACTCGGAGTTTATTCGACTGCTGTCACTTTAAGAGCGAATACACGGATACGGTTACATGCAGTTACACAAATGTTAACGTTCACTCGCGAGTCACGAGGGGGGTTACGTGCGTACTCATCAAGATGGTAATTTAGTACATAAATTTGTGTGTATTTGACCATTTCAGCGCAATTTGTACTCGCAAGCTTTTTGTGAAATGGCCTGTGTGTGTGTGCGGTCTCTTGGAGAGTGTGCGAGTGCTGAGTGGTTTGAACACTGGCAAGACTTAAAAATAAATGCTAATGGTAAACTTTAGTGACGATGCGGCATTGCCTCGATTGTGCAAGTGGCAAATCCTGTCACCTGCAGCTCTATTTTAGTGCAGATGCGCTGATGTTAAGCCGTTTGAGCATTTTGAGAGGGAAAGAAAGCATACGCGGTGATTTCACTCGCGCTGTTTGTGAACTTGCGTCTCACAGAAAGTTTTCAAATGACTTCGTAAGTTATTTAATACAGAAATGTGAATTGTACCTCACCTTCAGCATTATAATTATTTTACCCACGACGGTGCCGCGGCATGTCATGCCCATGCTCTAGCTCTTTGTGTCGTCAGCATGAGATCGGCCTATTTGGAGACCGCCGATCAATCATCCCAAAGATGATTATTATTAATAGATAGAGATCGGTTGCCGATCAATCGCAGAACCCCTAGTTAAATGTAATTTCTCTGTGCTATCAGCACTAAACAGAAGTCTGTCTGCTTAAACGAACATTTATGAAATATGTTTGAAATTGTTTGGTGAATATGCATTCAGTTGGATTTCAAAAGAGCTAATTTTGAAGGTGCATGTTGCACATTTATTTTACGTAACTGTTCAGTTCAGTTGGAAACTGAATTGCTCATGCAATGAATTTTTTTTATTCACATTTATTTGTCTTTTCATCACAGTTGCCAAGCATGATGCTTCATTTTCAGTAATGTGACGTGTGGTTATTGTTTAGACTATGTTAGTATCCTATGTAGGGCCTTGTACATTTGGCATGTGTGTTGCCTTTGGCAAATGTGTCAATCCAGCAAGCCGGTTTTCCCAGAGATGATGGTTTCCTTCTCTCAGCGTCATTCCGGAGTGTCGTCTAGGCTAGAGGTCATGGCAGCATTCCAGACAAGCTTGACCTTGCTTGCCTCTAGTTTCTGGACCGAATGCCAGGACTTGGTAAATTATTCGGCATGTTCTGCAAGATCAGCATTGTTGCTTCAAACAGCAGTCAGGGCTCAATGCTAAGAATTTATTTTTCTACTGGCCCAGTCGGGCCAGTGGTTCAAATTTGTTTGACCCCACCACAAAAAAAGTCTCGTCTTTGGGGTTTTTGACCCTTTATCTTAAATAAGGTGACACCAAAGACTACTAGCCTAACTCATTGTTTAAAGACAAGTTAACAAAAATAAGTAGCAATGTGCCTATCAGTGGAGAGGGCTGACCGGGAGTTAATACTAGGGGTGTAACCGTTCTCTGTAAAAAAATAAATAAATAAATCATCCACCCTCTGTTCAGCACACACTTGCACCGAGGTTAATCTCAAGTCAGACTACGCATATGTAATGTGGTTTGTTGAAAGTAACGTAAAACAGAGGTATGCTAAGGTACACTATAGATGTCGACCGATATATCGGCCGGCCGATGTTTGTCTCTATTTATTTTTTTATATCGGCATTAGCCGATATCAGTGTTTAGTAGCGTTGATTTAAAGTCTGGCATGTCCACGGGCAGCCCCGTGTTATTGGTGCGGTGGAACTGGCATAATGCTACAATGCTTGCAGTTAACTTTAAGGACTGTAGTCAAAAACTATCAGCAGCTTGCTTGCTAACATATTAGCCCCAATGTTATAAGTTCTGTTTTATTTTTCCTGTATCGGAGTCGGAGAATTTCACTCTGTGCGTGGGGTGGAGAAAGCAGCAGCTCTCACAAACACTGCAGTGTGATTCAGGGGTACGTTACTCCGCCCCGCTCACAGACAGCACTGACCGTGCTCGGAGACAACCCAGAACAGTGTATGACAGGCTAGATGTGTTTTAGGGCTGTCATTTTTTTTTTTTAGAAAAATATAATTCGAACAGATCTCAAATATCAGATATGTATTCGAATATCTACGAGGCTGAAGCACCCTCAGACGTACTCAAGTGTAATATACTGGCGAAACAGATTGGGCAGATTTGCACATTTGTGTTCGCGCTCTGGAGAGAGCAACTATTTACAACGTGTGTTTGCAGCGGTGAGTGATGTAGCCAGATCTCTTGAACGTGATCCCAGTTTTTCTTCAAAGCTGAGTTAATGCAGACTCGCGAAACTCGAGGCTATACAGTCATGCTGCTAAGCGGGCCGATGGCCAACTGCATGCTGCAAAGTTTCGGAAGTGACATCTAAATATAAATGCTGGATGCACTCTGCACGTGACAGAAAGATCCTCCTGAGACCCACAATAGAGGTTTTGCCTCTGTAGAGGACATTATATTTTAGTGAATTTCTCTGACAACATACACATTTTTATCTGGATATTCTTATGAAAATACTCCCATTATTATACGCATCTTTACATTGCACAATGTGTTTTTAGAACAATATGTAAATTAGTGTATAGATGCATTTCATAGAAAGGGAATGGCATTTATGGCCATGTTTATCATTAATACTTGGTCAGTTTATTGATTTGTTTGGTTAACTTTGGATAAATATAGGTGGCAGTTCACAAAATTAAGGTTCAAGAGGTGTTCAATAAATTTAAAAAAAGTTAAGTTTAGAAATGTCGTGCATCCAATTAGTGTGACATTTTAGCATGCAAATGAAGGCGAAAACATCAAGATCTCAGCCCTAAAAATCGGCTGCACGGCATCGGCTATAGAAAAAACAATATCAGTCAATCTCTAGTATACTATAATTGCCAAAGATTTTGGGACGCCTGCCTTTACATGCACACGAACTTTAATGACATCCCATTCTTAATCCGTAGGGTTTAATATGGAGTTGGCCCACCCTTTGCAGCTTCAACTCTTCTGGGAAGGCTTTCCACAAGGTTTAGGAGTGTGTTTATGGGAATTTGACCATTCTTCTAGAAGCGCGTTTGTGAGGTCAGGCGCTGATGTTGGACGAGAAGGCCAGGCTCGCAGTCTCCGCTCTAATTCATGATTTTACGTGGCCTACCACTTTGTGGCTGAGTTGCGGCTGTTCACAATTGCTTCCACTTTGTTATAATACCACTAACAGTTGAGTGTGGATTATTTAGTAGTGAGGAAATTTCACGAATGGACTTATTGCACAGGTGGAAACCTATCACGGTACAACGCTTGAGTTCACTGAGCTCCTGAGAGCGACCCATTCTTTCACAGATGTTTGTCGAAGCGTCTGCATGCCTAGGTGCTTGATTTATACACCTGTGGCCATGGAAGTGATTGGAACACCTGAATTCAATGGTTTGGATGGGTGTCCCAATACTTTTGGCAATATAGTGTGTTTCTGTCAATGGAAACGCATTCTGTTCTCAATATGTTGTAACAGCGATGATCAAACTTGGACAAAACACGTTGTTCACTGCGAGTGCCGTGCGCTCTGTATGACCAGTCATTTGCGCCGTCATCACCTGCGTGTTGATAGCACACAAGTGCTGGTGAGACCTGAACAGCAGACGTTGCAATACGTGTTCAAACTACTCAATTTTGCCTTGCCATTTTTAAACATTCAACCGCAAGAAGACGTGAATGAGTGCTCACGCTCTCTAATGTTGATCAAACAACAAAAGACAAGGAAATCACTCTCTGCTCTTGGCTGAATAGCTTTTGTAACTTTAATCAGGATTAATCTTTAATTTATAAAGTGAAGACCATGCAGTGTTATTTTACATTTGATTATTTTATTCAATTTCTGTACGTGAAAACTACTGTTAGGTACCTGAAAATGGACTGTTCATTTTATTTATATCTTTGATCTATTGTATTTACTTGTGCTGTTTTATATCTTTTTATTTTGTCAGTAGTCCTTTTTTCCTGAACATAGCACGTACCGAAACCGTGATACAAACCGAACCATTACACCCCTAGTTAATACCACACTAAATCCACTTTGCCTGTTCAAAAATCAAGTCTACCGTGTACAGACTGGGACTTCTAGCTTGGATTTACTGCAGTTCAACTGAAATGCACAGGTTTTTACAATGGCATCAGGCATTTATAATGTTACTGTTGTTTTTGTTTAAGTATTTTGTGAATGTCAAGCTTCAGCCATTCCAAAAAAAACAAAAAAAAAACCTAAAATATTTAATTGAAACACCCCTTGAAAAAGATTACAAAATATGGTTGTCTGAATTCATTATCAGGGTTTGCTCACAAGAGATCTTAGTTATAAACACTCGGGGATCGTGTTTTGGTTTCTTTCAGAGCTTTTCTTGTGTGTTTTATGACCATTTTGTTCTCTCCTCCCTCATCTGTTTGTAATTATGATCCTCTAAGGTCAATGACGGGGTCACCCTCAGCGGGGGGAGCATTTGCAATCCGAAGGTTATTCAGAGGACTGTGCCAAAGGAAGTCTGGCTTTTGTCTGCTGATAATTGCCTCCTTTTCAAGAGACCTTTCAATGAGGGCTCGCAGCTGAGTCATTTAAGACGAGGTGTGTGTGTGAGAGAGAGAGTTGAAATGCTAATGAACTAATGAAAGTTAGTTTCTAAACGATGGCTGGCAGGAACGCAATGTTAATACTTTTAAGTAAATAGACATTTTGTTTCCTTTCTTACTGCTATTACGTCACCCAAGTTTGTTTGAGCTCCTCTGGTGAAATGCTTCTAGGCCATCATGCGTAATGTCTTTTTTTTTTTTTTTCCTTATGCCAAGTGTAATCATTTCAGCTGAGCTCCTGGGGTGCATGACGCCAGGCAAACTGGCCGAATGACTTGGACTTTCTGAGTTCAGTTATGATTATGTTGTTGTCAGGCTTTTCATTTCCCAAAATCATGTATTTTTGGGGACGGTGCTATCTTTATTTTATGTTTTATGCAGCTTGTTTATGTGGCCTACTTATCTGAGGAGGTTTTTGGGAACCGGTTGAGGTTATTGCATTAAAATGGCTTTGGCATTTTCTCTGAAACCACAGCTCATCTCTTTTGTGGTTTGATCTATATTACAAATTCACAAGGGAGGTAAAGAAAAGGACAAAAGTGCTACGTAATTGGAAATGCAGTGTAGTTTTGTTGTAATGATCAGGAGAGATGACTCAAAGACCAAACTGGCTTTGTTACTGAAGGATTCTTGCATTGCCTCTTCTGGGTTAGGGTGGGGTGATGTCTACCAAATTGACATCAGACGACGTCTTTAGTGAAACATCGCGATGGACGATGACATCTTGGGGTTGTGTTTGAGCGTTACATGCTATTAATGTGGTGCACATATGGAGAAAGAGAACGTGCACGGAGCTGAGAGGGCTTGAATGAAGCGTTTGGCTTTAGATTAAACTACTAGAGGATATAGCTCAGAAATATTACTACAAACGATCCGGAGTGCTTGTGGTGTGATCTACACCGCTGTTTGACACTTGGTTCACTTCAACTAGAAACAGGAAAATGGTGCTACCAATGTCTTGCGGTCCAGATGGAAACATCCCGGGGTCCGCCATTTGAATAGCCTTGGTTTAGTTCATGTAAAACATCTAGTAGCCTATAATTAGTCTTGTGTTTGTTTAATTTGTGTTCGTTTTGAATGTAATTTGTATTGTGATCTGGAAATCACGATGCCGGCTCAGCAACGTGATGTTTGTCAGTCATCGGCAATGGACGATGGGATCCTCTAACGGCCCAACCCTATTCTGGGTCAGCACATATTTTTGTATAAATGCAGCGGGGAGAAAATTAACCAAGGCAGATCATCGCTGCATGTTTCTACCACCTTTGTGGAAAAAATTATGCTGTGCATTGTTTTGTATCAAGCTGGGGGGTATTCCAGAAAGCAAGGTTAACTTACCGTCACATGTACCTTGAACTCTCGGTTGATTAACCCAAGCCTTGCTTACTCGAGGTATGCTGGTTCCAAAAACGAGTCCGGGAGTAAGTTCAGACAACTCGGAGTATGTTCCCGGTTAACACACAAGGCATTCTCAACAGAGCGACAAATTCTACTTCCTCATCTTCCTCACCTATATGCAAATTTGGCTGGCTACCTACCTACCCTGAAAGTTACCTACGTTTTTGGAACCGAAAGTTGAGGGTAGCCGCTAACTTACTCTTAAACATACCCGGTATATCACACAACCTGCTTTCTGGAATACCCCCCGGTCAAGATGACAATCAAAACATTGACATTTTGAACTCTACCCCATGCTGCTTCTGCATATTGTCAAGTGTTTTGTAAATATCTCAGCAAATGGCCTTCAAGTCAGTGACGTTCTGTTCAAAGCAATTTGTTCTTTTTGATTTGAGTCTGAGTTGATTCACTAAAAGACTTTAAAATGCTAATAAACACCATGCGACGAAATTGTCTCTCGTACATTATTTTAAGACCCATCTTTTGGTTCAATACGATTCTCTTTTGTGAATGGGAATGTTTATTGAAGCACATGTCTCTTTTGTTTATGGTTGCCATAGGAACACCATCTCCAGAGGGCGATTTCCGCCCAGCAGGTGTACGGAGAGAAGAGGGATAACATGGTGATTCCTGTCCCAGAGGCCGAGAGCAACATCGCCTACTATGACTCGCTCTACCCCGGAGACTTCAAGATGCCAAAGCAGCTCATTCACTTACAGCGTGAGTGCACGAATGTAAATGAGCATAAACGAATACTAATGGGGTACTTCTTTAATGAAGCAGTGTTTTAGGGTGTTACCCGACTGTTATGAGGGACAGGTGTTGAAGTGTTTGAATGTGAGAAACAAAGTGATTGAAGCTTTTGTTACCGACATCTGTCCAGCAGTTTCTAAAGAGCAGATGTTTTGTGTTGTTTTTGCTTTTTGTGAGTGTTTGTAGATTGCAGGCGTCTTATACATTTGGATGCTTTCACCTCATCTGATTAAGATCCCCTTTCCTTTAACTTGTGTTTATTTGAATGCATGGACCGTTCCGAGCATCGATGGTGGATGAATTAAGAGTATTCGCACTGACTATTAAACTGTATTCTGCATCGTTTATTTTAAAAATGTGTTTTTGTTCACATATCAGTGGAATTACTAAATGTCGACGAGTCAAGGCTGGAATACACTACACGATTTTTGCCCCGATTTGCAGGCTGGATGAGTCGACAATAGTTGCCGAATGTCTGTACCAGTCTGCAGATTTTGGGCAGTTTGGAGTTGACCGATTTCACAGAAAATTGCATGGTGTATGATGGGCTGCCCCTTTCACACATACAGTCTTTACTGGTATATTACCGGTAAGAGATCATGTGTGAACAGGACCTCATTTCATGCGTCTTTTTAACCGCACTATCGGTACGAACATTAAAGTAACAGTGGATTAAAGTGTCCAGGGATTACAGTTTATAGTTCGGGTATAAATATGATATTGAAATGAGTTAATCATCTTTTATACAACGGTTCTTTCTGGTTCTCGAATCTGATGCGAAGTCGCAGAGAACCGCTTCATCTCGGCCAGTCCTTCGGGAATTTTTCCACTGGTTCTTATGTAGATGGCGTTTAAACATGAGATCTAATTAATTTGGGGTATATCAAACAGGCAATCTTTGGTTTTATTAATCTATAACATGTTCCAGAGCAAATCGATTTTGGTAAAGGGGGAAATTTAAGTTTTGTACCTTTTTATATTTAATGTTAGGCTATTTTTATAGTCCTATATGGCCTTACTAGAACGCTGCTTTTGTACATTTGACTGAATTGTTTGCTTGTGTTTTTATTTCCTATTGTCTTTGTATAATGGCTATTGTTCAATAAATATTATTTTACATAAATATTATGCCGAATTTGGTGTTGAGAGAGGGTTTGTTAGTGATTGCAATAGTCGGCTTGAGTGACCGTTACATTATTACACTGCTAGATGGCTAAAGACTCTTTATGAGTGGCTGGGTGTAAACTAAGTTGTTTTAGTGCTGTCTGTCTTTTTAAAAGGACAAAGATATCACTTTCCTCAGCGGACATTTTCATCAACTGATTTTTTTTATGTAATGGATATAATATTATGGACATGAATGAATGCTCTATCAGATGCGGGAAAATACTCCATTTAGTCATTCACTCACTCGCAATACCACAATACTCTACATAATGAGTGTATCAATGAAGCGGCTCAGCGTTCCTTCGTTACTAGTTTTGACGTTTTAGGATTAGTAATGGTGGCTTTGGCTCAAATCTAGAAGGAAGTTGTTAATAATCGCGTCAAAGCAGCTGGTACACGTAGGGATGGAACGATTACCGGTTTCACGATAAACCACGGAAAAAATTTACTGACCGTTAGTAATATTGTTTAAAATTGTATTTATCATTATAACCGCATTTATCGCGTTTTTGAAAACTCGCGCTAAATCCTGTCCAGCCAGCATCAGTCTGGTGCAGGCGCAGCGCGCAACGTTGTTTTGTTTTTTAATGAGAAGAAATGTCGTAACGCAGTGACAACAGCGGGAGATTTTTCAGCCTTCCAAAAGGACCTCTGCCCTTACGTCCACGCAGTTTTGGCTGTCTTTCCAGCTTTATACGGCGAATGTGCTCTTCTAGATCGTATCTATAAAACGAATTGTATTTATCATGCGATTTATACGTCAAAATGACTTATGTGCATATGATGCGCATTCTCACCTAGGATTAGTGTTGAGTTGCGCGCCAGAATCGAGTTCTCTCTTGCTCTTGAACAAACACAGAATTATGCCTAAACTTTGTCAAGTATCCTCACGGTTTTAAATGAGTTAAATAACGTCTTGAACTTTGGAGTTGCGAGAAAGAGATGCACTTAATGTTTGGCAGCGGCAGATCTTAAAGCGACAGCATTGGGGTGTAACGATGTTCAAACCGCGGTACACGACCCATGATTCTCTCATGTCGAACCAAGCGAGCCCCGCCCCCTGCTGCCCCAGCCCAGCTCTCACTTCACCTTATGTCACAAAATCGTTTTTGATTAAATAGTAATTAGTGCACTTTTAACAACTAATAAGAGCTGTATTGTTACTAAATATAATTATAATAGTGTACATTTTAGTAAATAATAAGTGCATGTCACGTGACTTGGGTGATCGCTCAAGCTGCATGGTGGAAGGACAGAGAGCCAGTTTCCCCATTTAGCCAGGTATAGGCAAAGTGCTACTGGAGTCCCAGCAACATCGTCATTTTCGTAGCTTGTGCCTTATGAAATAAAAATCTCTCACCTCAGAAAACCGCTTTCGTGTCCTGTCAGCCGCTATACTGCGCTCGTAGCACAAAAACTATGAGCAACGATGTCAGTTCGTAAGTCATGAAATAAAAGTAAAGTACCAATAAATCACGTAACTGGTTCGACGTGTGTTCGCTGGGAAGGATTTGCATGCAGGTATGACGTTCATTCTGATCATCAGGAGCAGTTTTCATGTTTCATTAACAGCTCATGCTGTATTGTGTAGTCACCATGGTAACTGTTGTTTCCATAACTCCAAAATGCCACTTTGTTTTCAATTTGTTATTTTGTTTATTTTTAAATTAGTGTGGTGTAGGTTATTGTATTAACAAAAACTGCTATTTAATTTTATAGGCTTATTTATTTATCAGTATTAGTCATATTCGTACAATGTGTGTTTAAGGAGGCTAAAGATGGAAATTACTTTTAATGAAATAAATGTGCTTGTTTTAAAAAAAACAAACAAAAAAATGTAAATGGTAAAATTTTATTATAGTCTACAGTGGAGGCATTTATTTAATTTTAGTTTAATCAGGTATGCTAACTGCGCCAGCGTATACAGTTAATTAATATAAAGTTAAGTTAGAAGTGAATCTAGTGTTGTTTATTGCTGGTGCCCGCCATGAACCCTGACTCCACAGCGAACCGAACCGTGGCTCCAAAACTGTGGCAAAGGTGTATTAATCTATATTTAATTCATAAGTTTGAGCCTAATAAATGTTAATAAGCTTTCAATTACACTGTAATGTTGAATGTATGAAATTTTCCCCCCAATTTTAAAGAGCCTTTATTCATGAAAAGATGCCAGTAAACAAATATACTGTCTTTGTTTTTTTATTTCTACATAAATTTGGCGATTTACTGTGAAGGGATTACGTTTATATTGAAGTGTGTGTGTGTGTGTGTGTGTGTGACGGTGAATGCACAAGCTGTATGATTGCAGCTACTGAGCTATAGCCTAATCATATTCATTGATCTAGCCTATGTGACGTGGTTGTGTATGATTTTGCAATAGCCTGGTGAAAATCGGGCCGACTGTTTAAACATGTTGTTGATATTCTTGACGTGTGCTGTGTTTTTAGATCCCTCTTAGTCTGGTTTAGTGTTGTAATATGTATAGGTCTGCTATGTGGGGTATTTAATATTTAACTGGCATGACTTCATTTCGTGTGTGTGTGTGATGGGGTAGATGGAGTGACTGGTTTAGTTTAAGTGAGTTTGGCGGCCCCTGGGGTGTCTGTAATAGGAGCAGGAGGTGTCCTGCTGTCAAAGAGTGTCTGAGCGCTCGCTCTCTCACACACCAGACGAGGGGGGAGGGAAAGTGGAAGTGAGGATGAGCCACTGGGAACTGTAGTGGGAACACGGTTCAGATGGGGAAGTGTTTAAGTGGCATCTCTTGGGATCTTTGAGGGTGTCTGCCAAACATACAGGATGAACTAAACGTGTCTTTTGCATCGCTCACTCTAGTGAGTTTTCATTGATTTTAATATATTTTTTTAAACCTCATTTTCAAGACCCTTCAGACAGTCTTAAGTGCCATTTAGGAGCCAGTAAATATGAGAGCGACGCTACAGTAATAACAGTCTATCATGCAACAGAGAGGTAGCCCATTTTGAAAGGTCTGAAAGGTTGTACAGAAGATTTAGAAATTATTAGATGTTTTACTATGAGATGAATTTTTTTTTTTTTAAGTAGGGCTGCAACTAACGATTATTTTTATTATTATTTAATTTTTTTGATCGGATAAAAAGGCCATTTATTTTTTATTTTATTGACAAAATGCACTATTCCACATCCTGCCCAATGCTGTCCTTCAAACACGTGTCAGCTGAGTGAAGATATCCATCTTTACAAAAATTAACCATGGTTTTACAATGAACAAAACCAATAATAATAAATAAGAGTTGTTGTAGTTATTCAGTGGTAACCACAAATTGGCCATTGTTTTGCTTCAAATCCAGTTTAACTATATGGTATGTGTGTGTTTATACAAATGGTAATCAATACAGCAAAAGCATGGTTTTATTATAATAAAAACATGGTTTTACAATCTAATCTCTCTCTGTCTCTCTCTCTCTCTGTCTCTCTCTCTCTGTCTCT
>CM031962.1:37455833-37465965 GCA_018749465.1 Paracanthobrama guichenoti | reverse complement strand
TTGCTTTAATTCCTCTCCTTACACGAGTAACACTGGTTTTGAGTGTCATTGTTTGTCTGGAGCTGCTGTGCTGTTGGCAACTAACAACGACCTCTTGCTTGTATTTATTCTTGTGTACTGTATGTTCATTGTTGTGCTTCCTTGTCGTTCAGTCATTCATCGTCACTTTATTTTTCGTGAAGCATTATTTTGTTGCGCTTCTGTTACGATAAATAGACAGGCCAGCTCGTGAGTTTTGCAGGCGGATGACTGCCTAGAGAATGCGGTGTTTACGGTTTAATGTCCTTGTTAGTGCACCTCGCATGCCAACGATCAGGGTTTCAAGACCGACTTGGAGCAGGGCGGTTAGGATTGGAGGGTGCGCTTTGGAGGCGGAGCAATGAAGAGAGGGGTGTGTTTGTTTGGGTTGCTTTCAAATATCAACAGTTCAGCAACAACTTAGAAATATCACTTGCGCCCATTAGCGTCTATAAATGTCTGCCAACACTTGAGCAATGAATATTTTGTATTTTTATTACAAAATATTTAAATGAGGATAAATCAGTTGACAGTTGGCCCTTCATTGTCAAAGGAAAGCAATAAACCAGGAGAAGCAACGGTTCATCAGAAGCACAGCTGCATCTTTTCATAAAACCTCATTAAATGCGTCCAGCGTTAAATGAAGCCCTTTCTATTCTCCTGTTTCATATTTGTGTGATGCTCCAATTTTTAATATTTACATGGTTGCAGCTCACTTGTTTTGTACACCACCTCTTAAACGTTTTTTCTGTATATCTGGTATATAAAACTATATTGCTAATAGCAACCCTAACTAACATAACACCTAGTGTCAACTGTGTTGCAAAGAACATTTTTGTTTTCCTTTTTAATATTTCTAGTCTCTTTAACTCAATGCTGTTCAAAAAATGAACTAATTCAGTGGCGGCGTTTCACAAAAACCTTCTGGCCATACAACAACAACATTCCCAAATAATCACATTAGCCTAGATCTAAAGAAAACGTGGACACAAATCCATAAAAATCTATGCAAATACTGAAACAGCCCTATAATTCACTGTGTCCTAACCAAACGCGACACGCGAGGGGAAAAATGATCTTTTCCATGTTAATCAGAGGGGTTGTTTTTTTTTTTTTTTTGGTACAACAACGATTCCGTTTTACCAACAGTTTTTATTTCTGCGGCGTTGTGGCTGGAGCAACATACAAAGTACAACGAGTGCAGATTATGTGCTTTGTTTAATGTAGAGGGAATTTAAAGTGAGTTTGATTTAATTATTTCATGACCTATAGACATAGCCTTACTGAAAACGACAAATGGATCATTCACCTCAGATCTTGAAAATAAATTAAACGAAACAACAATGTTCAAACCATCAACTCAAGGTGAGCAAACAAGCGTATTCTTGGGAAAAAATATATAAAAAAACATTTCACTCAGTATGTTAAAATTGTGTAAGATTTAGGAATTGGATATTGTACGTATCCATTGCGACTGCAGAGAGCCCGCCCACACGCTCTTCTGATTGGCTGTGACTTTTTATTAATTGATCTCGAGTCTGGTTTGCTGCTGAAAATCTTGTTGCGTCTGGTTAGGACACGGAGGCTGTTTAAATGTGCTTTTCAAAGCTGCGACAGAACTAACGAGCGGCATCATTTCCCCTGCTTGTCTGAATGCCAGGGTATGGCAAACGCCGCCCCTGAACTAATTCATCACACATTTCTCTGTAAATAATCGCAATTAATCACGCCTAACATTTTAAAGTTTTTATATTGTAATCATTTCACTTTTAAACTCCAAATTAACGTAGAAACAACACAAAAACAGTAGTCTGTTTTAAACACTTGTTTAATCTCAACGAATAAAGGGAAATCCTGCGCACTAACTTCAGGCGTTCACCAGGCCTGATGAAGGTCATGCGACCGAAACGTTGCTAATAAAAAGTTTCTAGAGTTTTTGCAAGCGCTTCTAGTGTGCGGGATTTCCCTTTATTCGTTGATTTTGTGGATTTGGTGATCCTTTGCCCCACACACCTATCAGTTACCCACAGGTGTGCCATGGTAATTGTGCTAAATATTTGTTTGACATCTTTTTATGAAAAGGCCAGTATCATTGGCTTTTTCCAATGGATTGTTGTTTATTTATTTAGCAATCAATTATAGCCATTCAGCTTTAAAGTATAGCCTAATTGAAATCTATACATTTCAACATTTAGTAGGTTTTAAAAAATACAACTTTTAATGTAAGTGAACTTGTGTGGCGTTCACACATTATAAAATGTCACATTTACCCATGCCTTTCAATTAGGGATGTCAGTTTTCCAAATTTCAAATTTCCATGATCGATTAATCGTCAGCCTTACTGTAATATTGTAATGCGTCTACATCAGTGGATTATATCAACCGCGTGACAGGGTGTGCTCAAAACGCCATGTTCTTCACCAGATGAATGAGAAGGGGTTTTAATCTAAATAAAGGGCTGGTATGTCGATGTGATTGATCATTTAATTAAATTACTTATTTAATAATCAAATACAACGTGTCACCAACGCCGCCGCAGAGCTGTTATTCAGAATGAACACGCTCTTCCTGGAACAACGCGCTGAACACTACACCCAAAGAATTCACAACCGTTTATTATAGTAGTGTTCTCATTAATGTTATGTAATATGACAGTCGCAATCATAGCGATTATTAATTGTGCGTTGCTGTTTGAGCTGCATGCGCCGGTACACTGAAGCTCTTTGCTTGCATGTTATTTAGCTCAAAGAAACACATAGGAGATCAATCAGATATATACAAGATTAACATATTACAAATTACATCTGCACAAGACCGAATGTGAACTTGAAGTAAGTTACGTGCGAGTCTCATGTTGTGCACGCGCTCTTCCTGGAGCAATGCTATGAAGTAGAGCAACTAAACCCAAATCATTTTATTACAATATTGCACTGATGTTATGTAAAATGACAGTCCCAATCATAGTCATTATTAGTTGTGCATTACTTTGAGCTGCATGCGCTGAAGCTGAAGATCACCGGCATGCTTTACCACCGCTCTAATTCTTAACCAAATGCATCCTATATGAGAGAAATCAGATATAGATAGGCCTACGCAATATTACAACTTGCACAAAACAAAAGGCTGCAAATGCACACGCAAACTTGTAGTCATGGTGAAGGTGTAACGCCAGCTGTAAAATGGTCCCAAACATAACTACGTTGCGCTCGCTTCATTTTTCCTCCTGTGTTTGGCGGTTAGCCTGCTTAATCGATGATCGATAAGTTCTTTCAATAGATCACGGCTCATTTTTTTTCTATTGGTCGGGGCGAGTTCATATTTTTACTTGCCCTGTCAAAATGTTTTTAACCCATGTTTGGTTGGTCTCACAGGTAGGCTAGGATATACAGAAATTGAATAATGTTATCAAACTTCAGTCTTCACTGCATGATTTATAAATTAAATATAGATTAAGATTATCAGTCAAGAGCAGCGAGTGATTTCTTTCTCTTTCATTTGTTCTTTGATTGTCCTTAATGACAGACAGCAGTGGGTTTATTAGGCTGCTGTCCCTTTAAGATTTAATTTAACTCATTTAAGACTGTGCTTCCGAGGATACGTGACAAAATAGACAAAAACACAAAATTATGCCAATGCCTGTTCAAGCACTGTCTGAAGTGCACGTGTCTCACACAGACAGGAGATTCATAGACGCTGCACTGCGTTTCTCATTTGTCTTGTTGCGCTTGAATGGTTTAAAAGCATTTGCATGAATAAGAGCATGATCATATAATGTAACGCTAGCCAACAGATGGCAGGAAAAACAGATGCTGTTAATAAACTGCGTTAAACTTAAATAGCATGCATTCATTTTGACGGCACTAATATTTCCGTATGTGTTTGTTCCAGCGTTCACAGCTGAGCAGTATCAGCAGCATCAAGAACAGCTGGCCCTTATGCAGAAACAGCAGCTGGAGCAGATACAACAACAGGCCAATGACACGGGCTCCAGTCAGGTGTGTAACGGACAGACCCGAGTGTCACTCATGTCTGGAAGTGTGATGCTTTGTTTAACAATCTGCTGCTGTGTCCTCAGTCTCTTGTGTCCAAGACGTTGGACTCCGCCAGCGCCCAGTTTGCTGCCTCTGCACTCATGACCTCTGACCAGCTTTTGACCTTAAAGATCAAAGAGGACGGCATAGGAGGAGGAGTCAACGGTGTCGTCCAAGCTTCAGGTTTGTGTTTTGGACGAGCTTAATCTTTTTAATTGGCATTTTCTCACCCTGGAAGACATTTTAAACAAACATTTTTTTTCTTTTACAGGAGTTTACAAGGGATTGAGCATCTCCGCCACATCCTCTTCTGTCCACACTAGCCAACCAACGTCGACCGCTGCCCCACCCACGTTCCTTTCCTCCACTAGCAACTCTAACACAAGCACCGCCCACACGGTCCATAACCCTATAGGTAACCACGGCAACAACACCGCCAACTCCACCTCTCAGGTCCTGATTGGCAACAACCTACGTCTCAGCGTCACCACGCCCTCTATCGCCAGTCTGAATGCCCGTCACCTTCCCAGAAGTCTCAGCAACGTGCCACCCGCTGCCTTGAAGCTCGCCGCCGCCGGCAACTGTCAGCTCCCCAAAGTTAACACTGGGTAAAAAATGATTCATTCAATTTCTTTTCTTTTTCTCAGATAAGATTCAGTCGATTATTTTTTTTTTTTAATGCATATTGCCAACATTTAAGCTTGTTTAACAAATATTAGAAGTAAAAATTAAAGTGTAATCGACCAGTCTCTATTGTCCCGTTTCCACCGGAGCGGCGCTGGATCTCGTGCCGGATCTTGTCGTGTTCAGCGGGGGAACTTCTAACTTCAGACCGCCGCCCTGCCTTTCACTCAGAGCAGAAATATGCGGTGTACAGTTCTGAGAACATATTTTAACATCATAAGTATTTATATTCTGTATCTTTTTGAATAAAATCATAAAATGTTATGCAAGGGCGTTTCCGTCACGCAAAAAGACCGACGTTTAGGTGACTGTTGCTTTGCATACAATTAAACGATATACAGCATAATAACGAATTCATAGATGAAATAAAACGTATGCAAACCTGTATTTGGTAACATTTTTAGTGTCCTTGTTACATACTTACTATAGTAATAACCATAAATTATGCATAATTACAAGTAATTAACCCTAACCCTACCATAACCCTATAGTAAGTACATGGAGTACATTACTCAGTATTATTTAACTAAGTAACTATTTTAAAGTGTCATTGTTACAGTGTAATTATATATTTAAGTGCTGAGTAATATTAATTAGCTACATGTACTTAGGGTTAGTTACTTGTAATTATGCATAATTCACGGTTATTACTATGGCAAGTACATGTAACATATGTAACAAAGACACTAAAATAAAGTGTTGCCTAAAGCGCTTGCCAGTACATTAGTCAGGTTTCATTTGATGAGTTACCCGGTTATTGATCCGTTTCCTGTTTGTTTACAGGGAGAATCACGAGCAGGAAAAGCAGTCCCTCAACAGTATAGCAGAGAACACAGTGGCCATGGAGGTGACGTAGTGACTGTTTTCTGGGCGACGTTCTTGTTTCTTTTCTTTTTTCCTGCCCAGTCCAGTCTTCTGGTGCTGTGCACCAATTGGGTTTGGGGAAGCAAAAGGACAGCGGGTTTCCACGGCAACTGTCTGAACGTGACACAGTTTCGTCAGTTTTTTTTTTCTTTATTTTCACCCCCTTTTTAGTTTTTAACATGCTGTTTCTGTTTAAAAAAAAAAAGTGACGTGTAAATTAAGAATATGGCTAATATTCAGTGTACAGAACTACATATTTGTAGAAGCCCACCACCACCCTTGTATATACGCTACTTGAATACAGAACTGTTGAGTTGTGATGTTTTGCACTTGGGGAATCAAAAAGAGAAAGAAGCGAATGAGGGGGAGTGTGTGAGTGAGCCGTGAGGTCAGGTAAAAGTGCGTGTGTGAATAATCGTGCATGGTGAGGAAACCTGCTGTTCTACCTATTTATTGTGCTGTGTTTACAATATTTGTTTTTTTATGTTGGTTCTTTATTTTCTTTTTTTGCGTACACTGTGCCCCTCAGTTGTTTCCTGTGGTGTTGTAAGTGTTTAGGTAGCTGTCGATTCCTCAATTTCCCCGATTTCCAGTTCGACTGGTTCACACTGTGAATCAGATTGAATGTTAATGGTGTCATGCCGTTTTTTTTCTCCCTTGTATTGTTTTTATAATTTTTTTTTAATTAATTTTCCCCTCCTCTTCTGGGACAATTGGGACAATGTGGGGGATTGATGCCCTTTAGTATCAGGGGTTGATGGGAGGGCAAATTTTGGGGGGGGTGGTTATAGGAATCTTCCATTTTTATCATCCCAAATAATAACAAAAAGACAAACAAGGGATGAAGTCTTCACTTCGGGAGCTTCCGATGCTTCCCGGTCAACTAAGCACTATTGGTTTGAATATTTTTTTAGTTGATTTATTGCTGCTTTTTGTATAAATTCAAGTTTGTTTTTCATACGATGGAAACTTTTGGTTTGTCCCCGTTTTTATTTCTTTGTATAACAGAGTTATTTTTGTATCTTGTTTTGCATTTCTAGCATTATGTTCGGTTCTTTTTTGTTGTTTTCTTGTGGTGAAGCGTCTTTTGCGCTTCTTTAATGGAAGACTTCATTCTTTGTTGCTAAACGTCACGCGCAACGGCCGCCACGCGCCCACCACGGCTGCATCCGAGTCATCATTCCGGTTTATGACGCAAGACCAAGAAGGAGCAAAAGAGGTGGATGCCAAACGAACGTCATCTCCTTGGCCTTCTTCTCTGAACGCATTAATCCAGCAGACTCTGGACTACTTCAAGGCCTGACAAAAACCACAAGTTCAAGGTTGTGCCTTCCTTTAGGAATGTCCTGCTCAGTCTCTTCTGTGAAGAGGATGCTCCGGCTCAAGGCCGCACTGCTGCGGTACACACTTGTCCGGAGCTCGGATCTCCGACGCCCAGTCCACTGGCTGAACTGAATCATCCTCCTCCAGGGGTTTTCTAGTCTGATCTGGATGGAGGCAAAAAAGAGAAAATATGGAAAATATAAAAAAATATTATTGAACAAGTGAAAAAAAAAAAAAAAGATGTGACAATTCAAACATGAATCAGACAATAAAGCCCAGGTTATTATATGTGAACTAACAAGTTGTCTTTTTATTGTGTGATCTTACAGTACCCAAAAGTTTGGACTAATTACTATTTTTAATGTTTTTGAAAGAAGTCCCTTGTCCTCATCAAGCCTGTGTTCATTTGAAAAATACTTATTATTATTGCAGTTGAAGATAATGGTTTTGTATTTTAATATACGTTTAAAATATCATTTATTCCTGTGGTCCTTTTCAGCATGATCCTTCAGAAATCATCAGGATTTATCGTCAACCGTTGTGCTGCTTAATGTTTTTTTCAGGATTCAAGTGTTAA
The DNA here is from genome assembly GCA_018749465.1 of Paracanthobrama guichenoti. Classification (NCBI taxonomy): domain Eukaryota; kingdom Metazoa; phylum Chordata; class Actinopteri; order Cypriniformes; family Gobionidae; genus Paracanthobrama; species Paracanthobrama guichenoti. The sequence continues at coordinate 37,458,468 of CM031962.1, read as the reverse complement.
AAAGAACAGCACTTCTAACAGTGTAACTCTTTACCATCACGCGGTATTCAATTTAACACATACTTGCTGAAAAGTATTAATTAGATAAAAATTACTGACTCCAAACTTTTGAATGGTAGTGTATTGTTACAAAAGTGCACTTTTTTTTTTTTACGCAAAGAATCCTAAAAAAGTATCAGGTTACAAAAAAATTATGTTTCCAACATTGATAATAAATCGGCATATTAGAATGATTTCTGAAGGATCGTGTGTGTGACGCTGGCGTAACAATGCTGTAAATTCAGCTTTGCATCACAGAAATAAATTATATTTTAAAGTATATACATTGTTTTTTTTCTCTCTGTATTTTTGATCAAATAAATGCAGGCTTGATGAGCTTTCAAAAACATTAAAAATGGTGGTGCTTTCAAACTTTTGTCCGATGTGTGTCGTGGGGGAGGAAAAAAAAGGCTAGTGTTTGGAATTTGCCGACTTTGGATGCGTTAACATTTTCTCTTGAGGGAAAAAATATACATAACCTGCCAACTTCAAACACGAGCAAGACCTGCATTACAAAGAAAGGAATATGCCAAGATGTTTAATACAGCTTAAAACGATCTCCTACTGCTTTCATGTGATGATGAGATGATGATGATTCCTGCCGGTGTGGCCTTTTGAGCAAGAGATATGGGAGGACAGCCCTCTTTTAAACGAGTCTTGAATCATGATTGAATGTCTGAAATGTGGATGTGTTAAATGAAGTCTGTGTTAAGTCTCCACATTTTGGACATTCAATCATGATTCAAGACTCGTTTAAAGAGGTGGTTGATTTAAGATTTCACTTTTCTAACTTTAGCTAGTGTGTGATGTCGCTGTTTGAGCATAAACATCATCTGCAAAGGGAGATATTTTCTTTTAAAGGACTACAACAAACGGCTGGTAGGGACTACAACTAGCTTCTTCACGGGTTAGTGACATCACTAACCCAGAAATTTACATAAACCCCACCCCCGGGAATACGCAACAAAGAGGGTGAAGGCCATGCTGAGAATTTTAGATCGACAGAATATGTTAATCAATGACTTGAAGATGGTTAACTCCTCGATCATCTACATAAATTCATCAACTAAACCATTCAGGAACACCTAGTCTCATTCTACATGTTGTCAGTTGTTCTTGAGTCTCTCCATCATTGTCTGACTCCGGTTTGAACATAAGAGACTGAACAGTTTCGTTCCCTGTCTGAGTGAGGTAATCGGAGCTGCTATCTGGAGTTCTTCAAGCTCCGCCCTGTGAGCAGCAGCTCATTTGCATTTAAAGGGGCATACAAAAACGGCTCGCCCTCAAAAAGTGACAATTTTTAAATGATCTGTGGGGTACTTTGAGCTAAAACTTCACATACACACTCTGGGGACATCAGACTTATTCTACATCTTGTAAAAAGGGGCAATCAACCACCCCTTTAAAAGAGGACTGTCCTCCATTTCTCTTGCTCCAAGGCCACGCCGGCAGGAGTAATAATCATTTCAATTCACAACCCATAATGCATTTCTGAGTTAAACATGATGTCAACAAGAAAATGTTTTTTTACCAACAGCATTGGCATACTTTTTACTGAGAAATTTAGGTAAAAAGCTTTAAGAAAAACAGCATCTTTACACAAAAAGTCAATTGTCGAAGATATCAGGGAAAACACATCATAAAGATTGCAATGATTAAATCTGTAAGATTCTCAGAGAGGCTGATGGTTTTATGCGTGTGCGCATTTGAAGATCCCGATCCCCGAGTGCATGAGGCGGCGTGCGCAGTGGCAGTTCAGAACATGAAAAATGTGTCGTTTTCTTCAGTAATGCGTGTTCCTGGTTCCAGTGTTCAATTCAACAGTGCACATTGTTCCAAATGTTCTAAATGATAAAACCCAGTCCCATTCTACAGCATTTTCTTATTGAACATCATACATTGAAATGTGATTATTCCACAGGCCTTGGAGCAAGAGAAATGGAGGACAGTCCTCTCTTAAATGAGTCTTGAATCATGATTGAATGTCTGAAATGTGGAGTCATCATACGAAAGCAGTAGGAGATTGATTTTCGTCTTGTGAAGAAAATATAACATTGCACACATTGCAATCTTTCAGATTTTGTTTTCTTGTTAATCTGTTTTTTTTTTTTAGCATCCCTTACACCAGCTTTTTTTTTTTTTTCATCAGAGATGGAGCAGGCTGAATTTCAGTATGAATGCCAAATCGCCTCTGTGTGCCAGAAAGCCAAATATTGTTTTTATCGACCTCAGCTGAGAATACTAAACTCGCCTGTTACCATAGAAACATATTTATAAAATCAATTGAGGTTGCGTTTCTTCAGTAATACTGTCGCTCTAGACGTGATTTTTCATTGTTGATATGATAATGTGCATGTGTTATTCTGTGTTTGGATGTCAGGATGAAAGTGAGCGAGACGGAGCTCTGTTGTCCTGAGTTCCCTGCTAGATGGTCTGGTATGCTCATTCATACACTCTAAAAAATGCAGCAATTGGGTTGTTTTAACCCAGCAGTTGGGTTAAATGTTTTCAACCCAACTTGTTTTTTTTTAGTGTAGCATGGAAATATTCTGTCCGTGGATCATATCTGAAGTTCAGTGAGATTTAAAGAGAGGCT
>CM031962.1:37405767-37420117 GCA_018749465.1 Paracanthobrama guichenoti | reverse complement strand
ACATCTGAAGCCAAATAATAACTTAATGACTGAATAAATCACTATTCAAAAAAGATTGATAGCTGCAAAAGGATTTTGGCGAATAACGACTTAGATTTCAGTCTGTTCCATGTGACTTCAGAAGACTTATTGGACTACTTTTATAGTGATTTTTGTAATTTTTCAAGCTTGAAAAGACCCCATTATGAAAAAGAACACTATGGACCTTCATCTATGGAAAGGCTAGAACTTTTGGAAGAGCACAAGGGTGATAATGAGACAAATCAGATCTTTCACAACACAAAAAAACTAGCACAACTGGTCCCTGAGACTGAAGCAGACAAGATGTTTATTTGAGTTAATTAAAAAATTGAGAGGGACACAAAAAAGGCTGAAGGTTTTCTCTCTATTGTGATTACACTGCATGATCATTTTCAAATTCTTCAAGACGAACTGTGATATCCGATCCCTCTTAATGAAGAGTGGGCCGAGGCGTGCAGGTGACCATGTTAGAGGAGTTGCTATAACAACATGCATTTAATGACTTGCAGAGAATGCAGCCGGGGTTTATAACGGCCAGTAAAACGGATCTGGAATATATTAAGTACCCTGTAAATCTAATGCCAAGACATCAAAGGAGAAGCAGGATTGACAAAGAGAAAGAAAGACAGAAAGAAAGCTAGCATGAACGAAATGGAAGGATATCATCTTGTGTGTTGGGGGAAATTGTTTGTGTAAAGTAGCTTCATTTGTTTGGTCGGAGGTAAGCGACCTGTGCTAATGTGAAACTGGTGTGAGACTCTGGCACTGAGTCTGTTAGTTTTAACTTTTGTTTTTCTTCCATTCTTTCTCTCAGGGTCCACCGGGACCGGCTGGTGCCATCGGGCCTATTGGACCGTCTGGAATACGGGTGAGTGAAGACTGTACAACACATATATTTAATTAATATTTTCTACGTTGCATACATTAAGTTTTGCTTAAAAAAAAGAACAATATTACAGTCATGAAAATATGTGAGGAAAATGTTATGAAATTGTTATGAAAACAATGCAAAATATCTTAATAGTCCTTAAAATAGGCTTCATATTCTTTCATTTTGGGGTGAAATACAACACAGATGCTTCACCCATTAACATGTGATTCATGTGGATTTGAACGTGCATGTGTGTTATCAGTCTAATGCAGATCTGTGCATGTATGTTATCAATGCAGGGACCCCCAGGGAAGGAGGGGCCGGCGGGATCCACAGGCCCACAAGGACCTATGGTATGTTCTTGATTTTTTTGAGGGGAGGGAGTGTTGTTAAATTTGTTTTCTTTTGCTCAGATGTGAGACTGTATTGCAGACATCTGTTTTGCTGAAGACCAGAGCTATTATTCTTTTGTTCAGGGACCCCCAGGAGCCCCTGGAATGCCGGGACCTACTGGAAAGCCTGGAAAGAATGGAGATACAGGTGTTCCGGTATGAAACCTTCTGGTTTTCATAGACATACAACAGCACGACACTGTCACTGCCACTCATTTGCTAAATTAGTCAAAATGCACATGGCAGAAGGAAAGAAAAAACACAACTCCTAAATATATCTATTGTTTCAGAGCAAAAAGAGACTTCTTCCAAAGTCTCCTGCTGATTTTTCTTCTGAGAAAAAGACCCCAGTAATCTCATGTGTTTCTTCTAGACTTTCAGAAGAATCTCTCAAACTGTGCTCAGATTTGCCAGGATAGTCAATCTGAAATCAGAGATCTCAGTGTGAACTCAAATACCAACATTTAGCGATCTCAGTGTGAACTCAAATATGAATATTGATACATAAATGAAACATAACTCATTACGTCTCCTGATCTATAAAAAAGCTAACTCTGGCAAAACTTTTCTTTCTTTTAATATTTTCATTGTTTAGTGAGTGGCACCTTTCTATGAGTTTTAACCGAACACATTGAGACTGTTATTCAAAAAGTACAAGTTAAAAAAGGAAACAGTCTAACACGATCCACATTGTTTGCAGTCCAATAAATATTTACTCACTGAAATGCACAGTGCGGTTTTGGGCATAAATGAGGAGTGATTGAGTGATTTTTAGCTCATGTTTGGATGCGTCAGAGTCTATTTAAAGAGAAATATGATTTTCATTCATACAGGGACCTTCTGGGGTTAAAGGAGACAAAGGAGAGAGAGTGAGTGATGATTTTAATATCTGCTTTCATCATTTCATAAGAGTTTGAGTGGAGAAGACGTTAACATCTCATATTCATCCTCCTAGGGAGACTTTGCGTCTCAGAGCATGATGCGCTCTATTGCCAGACAAGTCTGCGAACAGCTTGTGAACGGTAATGCATTTTGAAGTGTATTCTGCTCGCCAAGGATGCATTTATTTGATCAAAAATACAGTAATGTAGCGAAATTTAAATTTAAAATAACTGTTGTCTATTTGAATATATTTTAAAATGGAATGTGATCAAAGCTGAATTTTCAGCACCAGTCTTCAGTGTCACATGATCAGAAATTGTACTGACCCTAAATTTTTGAAGGGTAGTGTACTCATGGCTAAAAGATGTTGTGAGCCATGGTATGCATATGCAGATAATACCACGGGTTGTATTATAATCCACTTTTTCACATTTTACAGGACAAATGAGTCGAGTCAACGAACTGCTGAACCAGATCCCCAACAACTATCACAGCAACAGTCCAGGCCCCTCTGGCCCGCCTGGACCTCCCGGACCCGAGGGACCACGTGGAGAGCCCGGTCGGATGGGCAGGAACGGCCTTCCCGGTGGTCCAGGGTTGCCTGGTCGACAGGGAGAACGAGGTACCTAAAACAGCAGCCAAAATAAAAACAAAACATAAAACCATGCCAAATACAGCCATGTGATTTTAATCAGCCTCAAGAACTGTGGTTAGTTTGGACTTCTGCCCTTCACTGTACAGTATATGTAGAAATTGCTAAGACAAATAATTGATGCCTAGTGAGCTTCTGTGCGGTTTACTGTCTAAAGTAAAAGGAAACCTTATACACTCTTAAAAATAAAGGTTCTTTATTGCCATTGATGGTTCCATGAAAAATCCATTCCATTCAATCTTAATGGTGGAAAAGTGTTCTTTGAATTATTAAAAGGTTCTTCACACTAAAGGGAGGAACATTTCATAGTTCCTATAACTGTTGGCGGAAGTACTCGCTTTTTTGGGGTGTTTGCACCGCAGAAACTGGGAACGATTTTAGTTCTAGGAACAGAGACCCTTCAGAGTAGGGTCTAACCCAAGCTGCAACCTTCCGTTCTCTCTCTTGAATCCAACACGAAAGTGACTTAAACTGCAATTCATCGACTGGCCACTACAGACAGGCTCCAAAAGGGAGTCAATCCCTGTTAAAATGCCCAACTTTACAGCTGAAAAAAACGTTAATTATGGTTTTGGTCTGTACGGCTAATTTTGCCCTTCATGACAACTGTGAGGGGGTGATTTTTTTTTTTTATAACTCATCCGTTTAAATTATATTAAGTCTTAAAATTCTGTGTGGCCACTTGAGTGACAAGTAGATTGCCGCTGCTGGTTTCAGCAACCAGGCACCTCAGCTCCACCCACATCCCGCCTCTTTGCCCATTTTTGGCTGGCTCCGCCCACTTTGGGCTTCAAAAATACTCTTCAGAAACGTCATGGACACTACGTCCATTGTCTTATACAGTCTATGGTGTAACCCAGCACAATAGGAACTACCAGTGATATAAGTGTATGTTGATTAGTCGAACACATGCCATACAAAACACCGGCATCCTAGCACTTTTAAAAAGCTGTGTAAACACACAGTTTACATATGCTTACTCCACAAACTAACTCCATAAACATGGAAAACAGCGATAGAGAAAGCTGATGTTAATGCCATTTACCTGTCTCTCTGTCTGCGGCGTTGTTCTTTTCTCAGCCTTGATGAAGTTGCTATAGGAGATTTAGTCTCTTAGCCCTTTTTGCTCTTTCAGTCGCATAACTTACATTATATCTACATTCCATCTCCATTATCACGAAACCTATGACACACAACAAAAGCTCCAATCTCGGCATCCTCAATCCTCCAGTTGTTATGTCGGCCTGCTAACATCACTTCAGAGTTCCTATTGGCGGTGTGAATGCAACCAATACAACCCTAGGGGAAAATGTAGTTCTCAGGGCTAGTTCTTATAGCTGATTTCCTATAACTACCTGTGTGAAGGCCCCTTAATAATTTTTTTTAAGAACTGTTCACTGAAAAGATCTTTGGGGATCCAACAATTGTTCTATTGCATCGCTGCAACCCTTTTGGAAACTTTATTTAGTGCAAGTACCTTATTCAAAATGTCTGCACCCACGAGTCAGGCCTGTGTGTCTACAGCATGTTTAGCAGTGTGTTGCGATGCAGATATGCACGTATATTTTTGTGTTTGAGCTTATATTTCTGTGTTTGTGTGCATTTACATTAGGACCAGCTGGAGAGAAAGGAGACAGAGGAAGTCCAGGCATCGGAGAGAGAGGACAGAGAGGAGCCACCGGACCACCTGGTATGTTTCATGCGCACATTTATACGCTGAAACTCGTTTACCTAGCTTAGCTCACCGTCAGGAAAAATCTTGAAATATCAGGGGAAACAGTGATTTACTGGCCTGTTTTCTTCCTTTTTCTTAAAAAGAGATTATGCTATATTTTATCTCATGTCCGCTGCTTTTATTTTTAGGCACAGAGCAGTTGGATGTGTTGTGTGTTATATGATGTAACACTTGAAAAATGAGCAGGCCTAACTCTTCCAGACTTTTTCCATCACAGAAACTGTGTTTCACATTTTAAGGTCATTTGGTAGCACTTGACACCTTTATGTAAAGTATTTTAATGCACTAATTATGCACCTTATAATTCATTCTATAATATAATAAATAATTGCAACCACAGTTATAATGCATTATAGTGCTTATTTATTAATTGTTATGCCTTTAGAAAGTATAATGCATTAAAACACATTTTAACTTTGGTTACAATTATTTGAGATATTTTATTATGTGAGATTATATGAAAATATGCAGCGCATTGCTATGCACATTATGAATACGTATGCATTATACATAAAGGCTTCAAGTAAAATGTGAGGTAATATTGTTTTGATTTCTTTAGGCCCACCAGGTGAGTCCCGAACCGGCCCTCCTGGTTCAAGCGGCTCCCCGGGCACTCGCGGTCCACCCGGGCGCAACGGTGTCGCCGGTGTACGTGGTCCGCCCGGCCCACCTGGCTACTGTGACTCTTCTCAGTGTGTCGGTATTCCATATAACGGACAGGGTTACAGAGGTACGTCCCTCTTGTTCTAGCTGTGCCTGTTGCATGACAGTAGAAATAACATTAATGGCATGTGTAGCGTAACGCAGTGCATGAACTGAGCGGTAGATGATGCTCAGCAGAATAATGCAGATTATCATGGGTGAAACTTGCCAAACCTGTCCTATTTCAACCCAAAATGAAAAGAAAAAAACGAAGAAAATTTTGGATACATTTTGGATAAAGAAAATGAAGCCTTTTTTTTGCATTGTGACATAAACGCAACCGAGTGTTAATTTCGAGCTACTAAAAAATACAGTAAAAACAGTAATATTGTGAAATATTATTACGTTTTAAAATGACTGTTTTCTATTTGAATATACAGTAAAGTGTAATGTATTCCTGTGATCAAAGTTGAATTTATCATCATTGTTCCAGTCTTCAGTATCACATGATCCTTCACAAATCATTCTGATATGAGGATTTGCTGCTCAAGAAAGATACATTTTTGTAGTCTTTTACTTTTAATCAATTTAATGCATCCTTGCTGAATAAAAGTATTAATTTGACTGAACCCAAACTTTTTAACGGCAGTGTAATGCAAAAAATGTGTCCTCGTTTTGGTAAAGCAAAAAAATTCCAAGTGGTCAAAAGCCGTATGCTAACTTTGTGTGAGAAACAGAACAAAATTGAAGCTGTTATTCACTGAGAATCTTCTCAAAGAAGTTGTTACAAATCGATCAAATCTGTGAGCTGGACTTGAGAACCAAACTAATCAGTCATATGTTTTGTCCTTTTTGAAGCTTGAAAGCATCAGTCAGCATTCACATTGTGGTTGAACAACATGAGATTAAATAATGCCAGAATTAACCTTTAAAGTGTCCTAAAAATAGGCTTCATTTTCTTTATGTAAAATATCATTTCTTTTGATGAAATGTGCTCCGGATCTTCACCCTCTCTTAGTATCACAGTATCAGAAGCTGATTTTCAGTGATTTGTCTGGCGAAGAATTCTAACACCCTCTTTGACCTGTTTCAGGTTCATAAACTTTCTAAACCACCTGTGCTGCTTACACTTTGAAATCCTGAGAAAATCACATGTTATTGGGCTCTGTGCGGATAACCACCACGGAGATGATTAACGAACACTATTGAACGAAAGCAAACAAACAAACAAATAAAAGCAACAAACAGAGATTACGATCTGCGGATGGGTACTAACAACAACTCACAGCCACGGGCATCAGTGACGGCAGCCAAAACAACCGAAAACAAGCTGCAGTCGGCTGGAGACGCATGACCAAAACACGCAAAAACACACCAGCAACCACAACAAATACTAACCAGGTGGACCTGTAGCCAAAACAACTGTCATTTAGCATGTTAACTCCAAGAGTTTTTTGTTTATCTGTAAATAAACTAATCATGCCTAGTAAATGAATCCCAGTCCACTAAAACACAATAGATTTTAACCCTCGTAGTGAGCTTGAATTCAACTGCTTGCTGAATGCCGGCACCAGCGCCTCTTATTTTACCGCGTGCCTTAGTGATCTCAGGGGCCAGTTTGAAGCACGTTTCTTTTTCTTCATCAGACCCTTTCTCTTTTAATGTGTACACAGTTATCATTTCCTAAAGGTTAGTTTCTGTTTTGGCAAGATCATGTCTCTTTCAGTTGGCTGTGAGTAAGGGTTTAGATGAACATCTGAATGGGCGTGTGGTTGAATCCTTGATTTCAATTCTCATGTTGATATTTTTGCTTAGCAGGCCAACCATTAGTATTGTTAGTAATATCTCATCATTTGCAGTGTCTATGTATTATGAGTGAGTGTGTGTGTGTGTGTGTGTGTGTGTATATACATACTGACACACACAGACAAACAGTGGCGTCCAAAAGTCTGAGGGTACATTTACATGACAACGATGTGCTAAAAATGGGAAAAAATGTCCTTTGGTTTTTCGCATACAGGCGGCAGCGTTGTCAAATCGGAGAAAATGATTAAAAAAAGTTGTATTATGCATGCCAGGCCAGTAGTTTGCGATGTTACCTAATGCGCCTGAACACGTAATATGTGCATGACCTCGCCGCTTTGGCACATTTTTGTAGTTAACAACGATAGTAGACGATAACGATAACGATAACTTGTTTTCAAAAGTTTGCATTTTCAGGCCCCCCAAAAATGAGTTTTCCATTTTTAGTTGAAAACGGTGTAGTATAAACGGCCCTTGAGACCTCATTGAAAGAAAAAGAAAGTTTATGGTTTTAATTTTTCCTCAAGTTTTATGTATTTGGCAGACACCTTTATCCAACGCTGCTAAGATTATATTCAAGTTATTTATGTCGTCAGCATTTGTATTGCCTGGGAATCGAACCCATGAGCTACAGGTTTTTGTGATGTAAAATTAACATTTTAGACTAGATGAGATTGATCATTTGGAACATTATCAATCACGCCGGAGAACGGTGATTATGAAATTTGGATGCATTTTCACTGGAGGTTTCTGACTTCTGGACCCCACTGTGTGTCAAGTACATATATAAAGCACTACCCATTTACAGCGCCCCATCTAGCAGTTTGTAACCCTTTGCACTTGCCGTAGCCACATTGAGGAAGGTGACAATCGTATTTTGCTTGAGTGACTCAATTGGCCACTGCCGTATCTCCAAGCAGAACAGTTTCCACCTGATGCCGAGCACATAGTCCCAATCCCAGAAGAAGACTTTGAGATTTCACCAAACCAGCGACGCAAGAGGTCATTTCCAGAGACGGGATCTGAAAGGAAAGCGTGGTAAAAGGAGGGCAAGTTCAATGGCTCATGTTATTTGTTTGTTGACGTTCCGACGGCCTGTACAGATAATTTAACCCTTCGAACCCTGTGAGAATTCAGCAGATCAGACGCATGAATCTCCTAATGTAACCTCAAAGCTTCTTTCTGTTCCACTTGTACTCCATGGCTTGTAAAATCGCATTGAATGTGTCCGATTGGAATCACTGACGTGTCACACATCGCAGCGTGCAGGTGAAAGGTGTTTGATAATTTATTAACATTGAAGGGTTTCCAAAGATCATCGCCTTTTCCAGCCATCTGCATATTCACCAATCATCATTTATGTCTCGTATGAATACACATTAGTTATCCATTTCTGTCTTCATTCACCTGATTGTCTTTTTTTTTGTTAACATCTGCAGTAAAACATGCCCTCCATCACAATATTATAAATCAGATATTGATCATATTGGATGAATGTTTGATTTAACCTCACAGCTGATTTTACCAAAGGTGGAATTGCATATCTGTGCTGTATATTATGTTTTTTTTTTTTTTTACATTTTCATTTGTAGTTGTTTGTTTTCCTTTTTTAATCCAGAATATAGTTGTTGTAATTGTTGTTTTATCAATATCAAATGCAGTTTGGCATTTGCGTGCAAGACTATAGATATAGTATTGCTGCTTCATGTTTGCAACTGCACATTGTGAATTCCACAGCCTTATTTTCTTATTTATTTCTGAAACAGAGGAGGCATTTTTCAATAAAACTACTGAAAATATGGCATGTGCCCCCTTTTTTTATTGCTGGTGTCATTTGATAAAGGTTTTTCAGGATCCCAAGTATGATCAAAGAGCTTATGAAATCAAAACCATGCATGAAATCTAAATTCTTGTATACTACCAACTTGGAGTTGAAATCCTCCACAAATGAATCTAAAGTGTCTTCACTGCTTTCATGCATTTTACGAACGTGACAAAAGTTATTATCTTTGATTTGTTCCTGTTTCAACAGGAAACGCTTCAAACCGTGAAGGAGAATTGTTTGTCAAAGCAAATATAATGAAAGCGTTTGCAAGGCAGCAAAAGGATAGTGTTTTGATAGTCAGACGTTTCACATTATTGTCTGATTTTACTATTTTAGCCCAATCACAGTAATCACTCATGACGTCAATTTGTAGGCCAATGAGGAAGGCAAATTTTCCATGAGTTCTCTCAGAAATTAGACTAGCGGTTTGCGATTTATGAGTACATTTAGGGTCTGTGGTTAACTTGAGACTTTCACATTTTGTTCAAGAATATAAATGACCAGTCGTGGGAGAAACGTGAATTCTGAAGCTTCTGTGTTTGATTGTTCAATTCATCAAGCTTGTAAATACATGTTGCAACTTCTCAGTAATTGTACATTTACTTATGATATTTAAAAGTGCATTTAGAAGATGCTTTTATCCAAAACAACTTACAAAAGAGGAACAGAAGCAATGGAAAAGACAGAATTGGAAAAAAAGAGATTTACGTAATGGTTTTCAAACACTCCCTCCATCTGCCACTGATAAGATTGAATCAGCTGCATCCACCGGTATGTTGTAGCCAATTGCATACTGGACTGAATTAATTGCAGAAATCTGTGGAGAAAGGGAAAGAAAAATGTCAACACAGTGGCTGCCTTGCATGCACTGCAATAATTATTGCATTTATTTCTTATGATCAATACAGCTTGTTTCCTCTCATAGTGTGCATTGATTCGTTTTGTTGCGTTCAAGTATTTTGATCAAATTAAGCACAAATTCATCTGCTTCATATTGTAGGGAGCAGATTTGATCTTTGCAGTCATTGAAATCTGGGAACTAAATTTCACATGACAAATATTAAAAGCATGTGCACAAAGGCTCGCTCTCATAAAGAACCACTTCAAGATGGACTGGAAGCTTCTATTAGGGGCTTCATTGATTTATGGCCAACACTGTTGCACAATAGCCCACATTTAATGTCGTTCAGACACATAGATGTGTCCACCATCCAGATAACTTCACTGATTTAGAGGAGAGTCTCATAACTGTGAGCAGTTTCCAGCAGTGCCGCTCAGGAATTTAACATGAAAGGTATGACGGATCTGACGGTACGACAGTGCAACGCCCAAAAGCACTGAAGCGTTTGAAGTCCGTCCAGACATGCCATTGAGAAGAATGCATCGTGACCTCTGATGGTGTCAAAATATAAAACACATTATCAGTAAGATTTAGGGGTTGGTGAAGATTTGCGGTGTAAGGTGACCTCAAACATAAGAGCACTTATGTGATACACCAGCCTACACACACATATCATGATGCAAAAGATCTGAAAGGTATTTAGAAACCACACTATAAATGTCGGAATGTCATCCGGGAGGAACCCGTGAGATCGGGAGTGTCTCACGAATGCGCAAAAGTTCCACATCCAGATTTTGCTTGTATTAAAATTGGTCAAGAGAATTCACCACATTGACCAACAGAAAGCTGACTTCTGTATGAGCATGACAGGACTGTATATTTGGAAGAGCCATCCCTTTAAAAGGACTTCATAATAAGAAACACAGTTCTGAGAAGAACAGCACATTCAGATTGTAGAAACAAATCTGATGCAAAAAGAAAGGCGTCCAACAAAGATGTTCCACACGTTTTTTTTTGTTTTTTTTTTACATTTAAATGATGAAGCATCTTTGAAGGTCAAACATTCAGCTTCAAACTTTGAGTCATTCATTATACTGCAATGAAAAAAGTACATTTTTCTCTTTTCCTAAATTTGCGAGGTCATGCTCATATTCTTAAAGGCACAATACATACGATTAAAATATCCAAAAACCACTAAACAATGTTATATATTTTGTTGACTTGTGTACTTACATTATCCCAAATGTTTCCAAGAATGTTCACATCTAGAGAAATAATAGATTTTAACCAGGACACAGACCATGTCCGTGTGTCGCCTAACAATGATATCGTACCCGACCCGTGTTACCCTCGATCTCGTTTTCTTGATTTACCTCAAGTACCATGTTTTACCATGCCAGTGTGCAACAAGTGTCTCATAGTAGCCACCGAGCGAACACACATTATAACAACTTTCAACACACACAAATGTATGCATGAATAAAAGCTGTGCGAAATCAAGCTACGCCTTTGTTTTGAATAAGTGACCTCTAGCAGTGAAAAATTACATATTGTGGCTTTAAGCAGCATTAAACAAATTCTGAGAAACGCTGTTGAAAGTGGATCGGACCACTTGTAGCCAATCAGCAGCAAGGGGCGTGTCCACTCATTTAAGGGGGAGGTGCCTGTGTTGCATAGGGGTTTGATTCTTTTGGGTAGGGGCATGTTTGTTTTGGTGATTTCAAATATCAACAGTGCTTCTCAGAAATCGCTTACTGCACCTTTAAAGGAAAAGTTCATCCAAAAATGAAAATAAAACCCATGATTGTCTCTTTTTTTGTGAGATGTTTAGTAGACTATGAGCTCTTCTTTACGATGTAATGAAAGTAAACTGTGACCAATGACTGTCAAGTGCCAAAAATGTTGAAGCCATAAAAGCATCATAACAGTATTTCATATTCACTACTTGCAGTCTTCTGATGCATATGATAGCTTTGTGTGTCTAAAACCATTATTCACTGAACGTCTACCCCTCCACTCGTTCAAGTCTTTTTGTTATTAAAATGTTGCATGTTTATGCAGCAAACAAACCTATGGCTTCAGGAGACTTATAAAACGCCTGTGCTTCAACCCTGTAAAGCCTGACATATGAAATATGCATATTTAAATTTTATTGAAGTACTTTTTTATTGTGGGGGCAAAACATATAATGCAATGCAATACAATGATGATTGAGAGATTAACAAAAAAACGTTCCTCAAAAGCCTGATGGATCATATTTGATACAATAATATGTATGGATGATCAAGTAAACACAGTTGCTTCAGTCCAGTAAGTGTTCATCTTTAAATATTATATAAAAGTTATTCTTACATTTACTTTATAAATATGAGTAAAGATTTCACAGCAAAATGACATATGAACCCAGACCTGAAGGGAGATGTTTGTACAATTGTACTAAAATGTCTTTTACTAAAAATGCATAAACTTTCAATCAGACGACAGAAGGCATGCAGTAGATTGTGTGCAACAGATTTGTCAGCAAAGTTTTGATCATGCTGATAATTTAGAGGCCTTAGAAATTTGTCTATTAATACACTGCGTGGCCAAAAGAAGTCACTGTTTGGCTTTAAATAGGCAAATGCTTAAGAGTCTATGATTGGGTCTGAGATTATGTTTCTAGCATGTTGTATGTTTGGCAACAGTTCTTCTAACCCTGATCGATGGAGTGTGTAGCTTTTCATTTCTTAAACATCCATGTAGGAAGACACATCATCAAGATCTTGACTGATGCACCTCTTGATGGATATAAATGTTGTGATATCATTTCCATCAAGAGGTACATAAATTTTTGGTAATATCTTGTGTTGGCAATACAAGAGTCCAGCTCTCTGTAAAGTCTCCTCCAGCACATCCCAAAGACTTTCAGTGAGTTTAAGGTCTGGACTCAGAGGTGCCGGTTCATGTGTGGAAATGATTCTTCATTCTCTCACAATCTGAGCCTGAGGAATCTTGACATTGTCATCCTGGAATATGGCCACGATGTGTCTTCCTACATGGATGTTTAAGAAATGAAAAGCTACACACTCCATCGATCAGGGTTAGAACTGTTGCCAAACATACAACATGCTAGAAACATAATCTCAGACCCAATCATAGACTCTTAAGCATTTGCCTATTTAAAGCCACAATAAATAACTGTTCGCCGCTAGAGGTATAGCTTGATGAGGGGGCTTTTATAATGGCACAGACGAGCGCTTCCGCTTATTCCGCTCATGCGTATGTGGGGTAACGCAGCGCTGTTTTATCATATTAGATACATTACTTGAGTGTGTTGAAAGTTATGTTATAATGCTACTCTGTGCGTTCGCTCGGCGGCGACTATGAGACGCTTGTTCACACTGTAGTGAGCTAGATCGATATTAGGCATGGTAAAACATGGTACTCGCGGTGTTGAGTTGAGCTATAACTATATAACTGTTATTCGTTTTCTGTCGATGAATGATCCAAACAGTTGCTCACATAATAAATTAAAGCGTCTTTGGTGTTTCCATGGTTTCTACAAAATCGAGGGTAAGGCTCGGTAGGATGTCATTGATAGGCGACGCAACATCAGTGGAAACATTCTTGGAAACATTTGAGATAATGTAAGCACACAAGTCAACAAAATATATAACATTGTTCTAGTGGTTTTATATTTTATTTTAATACAAAAATCTTACATATTGTGTTTTAAATCCAAACAGCAATTTTTTTGGCCAGGCAGTGTATGATCCAGTAGGCTTTATAATGTTCTTTAAGGAGCTTAACTAGTCACCAGGTTTGGAACGACATGAGTAAATGATCACAGAATTGTCATTTTTGGCTGAACGACTCCTTCAGCGGCAACCAACAGTGAACAAACCACCAGTGGCACGATTCGATTATAAACATTTCCCTGCGGGAGAACTAGGCCCATCACAGCCTGCAGACGTACGGCTCATTTGAGGGTTTAATGTGAGCACATTGTTCACTTACTCTCTGGAACATCACAGAACTGAAGAAAGAGCTCTGAGAACGCTCAAGTCTCCTGCAGGGAGCTTTCAACACTCGCTGTCGGCTGCTTCCAAAACCCAGAGGGGTACATGGAGAAAAAACCCCAAAGCTCTTCTGTTCAGGGCCTTCTTCTTTGCAGAACTGAAACTCATATTGATGCGACGGCCAAGCATGACTTCATGGAAAGAAAGCAGAAGGAATCTGGCAGCTCGGACTGCTCGCACAGCAGAAGGGGGTCCAACCACTCCAATTAGTTTCAGTACGTGCTTGTCTGCAGAAATTAATATCCTTATATCCTCATGACACGAGAACAAGACCAAAGATGAATGAAATGCTTGGACTCGGGCCTCAACGAGAGCTGCTCGGTGGAGGACAATATTTTTAATACGGTCCTTTTGGTTATATGTCTCAACCATGACATCATCATATGAGATCATTCTCTGAGCCAATAGTTACTCAATGCAAGCGGTAGGAAAAAGTAGTTGAACACCACAGGCTTTTTGGGGTAATTAGAGATCTATTATATTATAGAGATCGATTAGGTCTATTATAGAACAGTAGTGTATTTAATGTAATCAAGTGAACTGCTTTCCATAAAAGAAGTTTGGCTTTCAGTGAATAAAATGTGAAAAAATTCATTTTGTTTCTGTGTGAACTTATAATTCCAGTGTA
>CM031962.1:37243326-37397830 GCA_018749465.1 Paracanthobrama guichenoti | reverse complement strand
AAATGTCAGGCTCATAAAAAGGAAATTGCTTTGTCATTGCTTTAGTAACAACATAGCAGACTTGGAAGCTAAAATAGGATGTCAAGTAGCAATATTAACACCAGTAGTTCTCCTTAGGGCCACAACCTCAAATGGATGATATTGTTAGAATACAGCAGCAAACTGACCACAGTGCTAAACATTCCTCCAAAGGGAAATATTGATGTTTATTACATTAATGTAATAAATTATTTATTATAATTCCAACTGTATGATTATACTATTATGTTATATCTGTGTGAGTGATATTCCAGCTGAGGGAGTGCAGAGGGTCTGCAGGAGACTGGAAGACCACCCCTCCACAGTGCTGGTATTAAGTCCATATGTGGATATAGTGCTGGACTCAAGCCAAGTTAAGACATATGAAACATAAAGCTTAATATGACGTGTAGTAGGTTTTGGAATGTCTATGAGAACTGCCTATATAAAGTTTCCCTAATTATCGTGAGGGAGGATCTGCAGATGAGCTCAGTTTTGTTGAAAAGAATAAAACCATATATTCTTTGGCATCAAAGACTAAGTAGAAGTGTTGTTTCCAAAGAAGAAAAAAAACATGGCATTTAATCACAACATTTAGCACCCCAGATGGAGGACAGAAAAGAACTGAGTGGAGCGGCGATCCATGGCTAGGCCTAACTGGATGAACGACAACACAAATATCGACTGGCCAGGTAAGCAGATTTTACTTGTTTTGTGTTGAGTGGCACAGGTTTGCACAAATTAGAACAGACACTAAAAAACTGTCAAAATGAAAGGACTAATTAGGAAGAGGGGTCTTTGATTCCAGAATAATTGTATGAAGTGTGAGGAGCCTTGTCGATGCTCGTGTGTGTTTAGTAGAATGCAGGTCTGTGTTTGTGCACCAGATGGCGTCAGAATTTAGTTACTATACGATGTAACTTTCAGGAGTTAATCACGAAGGTTTGCTCGATAGCTGATTAAATGTTTTATGTCTGTGTTTGATCTTAAATACTGCTCAAGCTATAGATTGAGGACTGCTGCGCAAGATGAAACTAAAAAATGGGTGATTAAGATATATCGCCGGTGATACAGCTATCAATTACGACCAGAGACTTGTGAGGAATAGAAATAGTATTTCGATTCCTCATCACTACTATTGACGGATATAAGATCTGTCGCATAGGCGATTTATAGAAGGATTCTCTTTGCGTGAATACGCGTGGCGTGCGCCTACGAAGGGCGAGATGGGCCGGAAAGAATAAGAAATTAAACTTCCTTTTGTTGTTTACTGTTCCTATTTCGATGAAGCTGTTCGATTTCAGGAGTACATTTGTCGGGAATCTCGCTATTACATAAATTAGAAAATCCTGTGATACCGTCTCCAATTAATACAGTTGAGAAGTCTGCTTGGACCCAGAGTGTTGTGTTTCCCAGTTAAATTGGCAACATTGGCATTGTTGACATATCAGATGTTACCATTAAAGAGATGTAATTCAGTGAATCCAGCTGAACTGATTCCTTTGCAGCATGAAGGAGAACGGCGTGATTGTGTGGCCAATTCCTGGCATTCACAAAGATTACGTCCAGATCTTGAATCTACAACCAATTGCTGGAAGCAGAAGTGATCTACTTTGTAGATGGTTCAAGTTATAAAGATCATTTGAAAATCATGCAGGATAATTCAGTGGTAAGAAAAGAAGGGAGGAACTTTAGGCCTGTAATATCTCAATACTGTGCACAGCCATACTCTGCTCAGTTAGCAGAATTGAAAGCTCTCACGGCTGCATGTCAGGCAGCAAAGGGACAAATAGCCAATATCTTTACAGATTCAGCTTATGCTCATGGTGTGTGTCATTTGTTTGGAGCAGTGTGGGAAGCAAAGAGGGTTCTAAAGAAGTGATGGAACTCCCATCCAGCATGCTGAACAGATATGTGGAGTTGATTTCTGTTATGATGCTACCAAAGCGATTATTACATCATTAAATGTCAGGCTCATAAAAAAAGGAAATTACTTTGTCATTAAAAACGTAACAACATGGCAGACTTGGAAAGCTAAAAAGGCATCGGGATGTCAAGTAGCAATATTAACACCAGTAGTTCTCCTTAGAACCACAACCTCAAATGGATGATATTGTTAGAATACAGCAACAAAGCTGGCCGGTATGGAACATTCCTCAAGGGAAGTATTTGAAGTGTTTATTGCATTAATTAATAAGTATTTTATTATAATTCAACTGTATGATTATACACTATTATTTATATCTGTATGATGATATTCAGCTGAGGGAGTGCAGGGGTCTGCAGGAGACTGGAAGACCACCCCACTCACAGTGCTGGGTGTTAGAGATCCATATATGGATATAGTGCTGGACTCAAGCCAAGTTAAGACATATGGGAAAAATAAACAATGGCGTGAGTGGGTTTGGAATGTCTAGGAACTGCCTGCTATAATAGGATTTCCTGAGTCGTGAGGAGATCTGCCAGATGGAAGCTAGGTTTTGTTTGAAAGAATAAAGCCTATATTCTGGCATCAAAGACTGAGTGAAGTGTTATTTCCAAAGAGAGAGAAAAAACGACAGCATTTAATCCCACAACATTTGGCACCCCAGATGGGACTTGAAAGGAGCTGAGGTGGAGCGATCCATGACTGGGCTTAACTGAATGAACAACACAAATATACGACTGGCCAGGTAAGCAGATTTTGCTTAATTTTGTGTTGGTGGCTGAGTTTGCCTGGGAGTGGTGAGACACTTTAAAAACTTCTCAAAATGAAAGAACTAATTAGGAAGAGGGTCTTTGATTCCCAGAATAATTGTATGAGTGTGAGCCTTGTCGATGCTCGGTATGTGTTTGTTAGTCAGGTCTGTGTTTGTTTGCACAGATGACGTCAGGGTTGAATTACTACTTAGTTGTAACTTAAGGGTTAATCACGAAGGTTTGCTCGATAGCTGATTAAATGTTTTATGTCTGTGTTTACGATCTTAATACGCTCAAGCTATAGATTGAGGACTGCCATAGAAGATGAAACTAAAATAGGTGATTAAGATATATCGCGATACCGCTATATAGTTACGACCAGAGACTTGTGAGGAATAGAAATAGTATTTCATTCTCATCACTACTCTGGCAGCGGATATAGGTCTGTCATGGGCTGATTTATAGAAGAGGTTCTCTTGCGTGAATACCGCTTTGTGGCGTGCATACGAAGAAGGGAGATGGACGGAGAGAATAAAATTAAACTTCCTTTTGTTATTTACTGTTCTATTTTCGATGAAGCTGTTCGAACAAAGTTGCATTTAATCAGGAATCTAAACATTACCTTAAAATTGAAAATCCTGTGATACCGTCTCAATTAATACAGTTGAAGTCTGCTTGGACAGGTGTTGTGTTTTTGGGTTAAATTGGCAACATTGGCATTGTTGACATATCCAGATGTTACCATTAAGAGATGTAATTCAGTGAATCCAGCTGAACTGATTCCTTTGCAGCATGAAGGAGAGCCGCATGATTGTGTGGCCAATTCCCCTGGCATTCACAAGATTACGTCAGATCTTGAATCTACACCAATTGCTGAAGCAGAAGTGATCTACTTTGTAGATGGTTCAAGTTATAAAGATCATTTGGGAAATCATGCAGGATAATTCAGTGGTAAGAAAAGAAGGGAGAACTTTGAGCCTGTAATATCTCAATACTGTGCACAGCCATGCTCTGCTCAGTTAGCAGAATTGAAAGCTCTCACGGCTGCATGTCAGGCAGCAAAGGGACAAATAGCGAATATCTTTACAGATTCAGCTTATGCTCATGGTGTGTGTCATTTGTTTGGAGCAGTGTGGAAGCAAAGAGGGTTCTAAAAGAGTGATGGAACTCCCATCCAGCATGCTGAACAGATATGTGAGTTGATTTCTGTTATGATGCTACCAAAACGATTAGCCCATCATTAAATGTCAGGCTCATAAAAAAGGAAATTACTTTGTCATTAAACGTAACAACATGGCAGACTTGGAAGCTAAAAAGGCATCGGGATGTCAAGTAGCAATATTAACACCAGTAGTTCTCATAGAACCACAACCTCAAATGGATGATATTGTTAGAATACAGCAGCAAGCTGGCCCGTATGAACATTCCTCAAAGGGGGGAAATGTTGAAGTGTTTATTGCATTAATTAATAAGTATTTTATTATAATTCAACTGTATGATTATACACTATTATTTATATCTGTATGATGATATTCAGCTGAGGGAGTGCAGGGTCTGCAGGAGACTGGAAGACCACCCTCACAGTGCTGGGTGTTAAGTCCATATATGGATATAGTGCTGGACTCAAGCCAAGTTAAGACATATGGGGGAAAAATAAACAATGACGTAGTGGGTTTGGAATGTCTAGGAACTGCCTATATAATGGGGGATTTCCCTGAGTC
The DNA here is from genome assembly GCA_018749465.1 of Paracanthobrama guichenoti. Lineage (NCBI taxonomy): Eukaryota > Metazoa > Chordata > Actinopteri > Cypriniformes > Gobionidae > Paracanthobrama > Paracanthobrama guichenoti. The sequence continues at coordinate 37,393,412 of CM031962.1, read as the reverse complement.
GTGAGGAGATCTGCAGATCGACTCGGTTTTGTTTGAAAGAATAAAACCTATATTCTGGCATCAAAGACTGAGTGAAGTGTTATTTCCAAAGAAGAGAAAAACGGCAGCATTTAATCCACAACATTTGGCACCCCAGATGGGACTTGAAAGGAGCTGAGGTGGACGATCCATGACTGGGCTTAACTGAATGAACAACACAAATATACGACTGGCCAGGTAAGCAGATTTTGCTTAATTTTGTGTTGGTGGCACAGTTTGCCTGGGAGTGGTGAGACACTTTAAAAGCTTCTCCAAAATGAAAGAACTAATTAGGAAGAGGGTCTTTGATTCCAGAATAATTGTATGAGTGTGAGGCCTTGTCGATATCGTATGTGTTTGTTAGTCAGGTCTGTGTTTGTGCACAGATGACGTCAGGGTTGGTTACTACTTAGTGTAACTTAAGGGTTAATGCGAAGGTTTGCTCGATAGCTGATTAAATGTTTTATGTCTGTGTTTCGATCTTAATACGCTCAAGCTATAGATTGAGGACTGCCATAGAAGATGAAACTAAAATAGGTGATTAAGATATATCGCGATACCGCTATATTACGACCAGAGACTTGTGAGGAATAGAAATAGTATTTCATTCTCATCACTACTCTGACGACGGATATAGGTCTGTCATGGGCGATTTATAGAAGGTTCTCTTGCGTGAATACCGCTTTGACGACGCATACGAAGGGCCGAATGGACGGAGAGAATAAAATTAAACTTCCTTTGTTGTTACTGTTCTATTTCGATAGAAGCTGTTCGAACAAAGGGTGCATTTAATCGGAATCTAAACATTACCTTAAATTGAAAATCCTGTGATACCGTCTCAATTAATACAGTTGAGAGTCTGCTTGGACAGGTGTTGTGTTGTTTGGTTAAATTGGCAATTATTGAATTAAATCCTACGTTTTGTGGGTGAAAGTCTTATGGTTACCACTCAGCACGCTGATCACGTGGCTGGGGTTTGCTCGGTAAGCAAAAATTTGGCGTGTGTATTTTTATTTATTTTAATCAAACTGTGCGATAAAAGAAAAGAGTTTTTGATTTGGTAAGGAGTAGAGAGCAGTCTGTGTGAGTGTAAGTGTGTGTGTTTGGGCTCTGAGTGTGTGTGGTAAAACCATAAACTCTTCTCGCTTGACCTGTGACCCCCTCTCCCACTTGGACAGAGGTGGGGTTTTGCTGGACATCCGAGGAGAATTAGAGAATGTATGTATGAGCTCCTTGGGACAGACTTTATGAGCCCAGGAGACACGGATGAAGGAGAATATGCATGAATGAGCTCTTTGGGACAGACTATGAGCCCAAAGAGACGTGTGAAACAAATAAAAGATTTTTATGAAAGTGGTGAATGTTTGAGAGAGAGAGAGAAATTTGTTCAAGAAACAGCCTTGTAAATTAGACTAAAATAAAGCATAGGACTAATTTATGTCTGATGGTAAAATAATTATTGACTATATTCATATAAAATAAAACAAATAATAAAGGAAAATAAATCTGTTAGTTTGTTAAGATAAGAGTTTAATACAAAAAGAAATAAAATAAGAGGAATAAATAGATAATAAATAAAGAGATATTTCGTGCAAAGTAATATTTGAAAAGATATAAGAAATGATTACCCCAGTTGAATCATTAGGAAAAAGTACCCATTATGTAGTGAAGTAATAGGAAAAATGTCAAACAAATGGCAAATTTGCAAAGACAATAGGATTCTCGGGACAAAAACAGTTAATTCCTATGACGGCTCCTGTGTGCTTAGAAGCTAAAAACAAAAGTGTGACCTTGATTGGTATTGATTGATACCTGTCCTCGTATCAATCAAACTCCTGTTAATCTATTAGGAAGAGATGCATTATGTAAATTAGGACTTCAAATTTGGTGTTCTCCTGATGGAGTGTACATAGACTTCCAAGGATAGGAACTCAAATGACAATGGCAGAGCCAAAAGCAAATGTATATTGGCTAGGACAAATTGAAAATGACGTAAGACCCTTGGCGAGACATTAATGACATTAATTGACACATGGGGAAAGTTTATTGAAGCACAGATTTCTGAAGCACAGTTGCCAAAGTCAGAGTTTCACTGTACTATGATGTATGATCCTGACAGAAATGCAAAAATAGAACAAAGATTGCAAAAAGAAACTGAAAATCAAAAGGTTGAACTTATCTTGAAGAACATCATAACAGGTAAACAGGGAGCAGCAGTGAGTATAAACTGAGAATGAATTCATAAAGAAGTGGTTCAGTGTACCAGAATCTGTTCCACATGTGTCTTTATATGTAGGAAAGAATTGGGAAACAAAAGACTTAGGGCCAATGATGAAAAAAGCTGAACAATGCCAGTGGGAGCCAACCATAAATCCGTTAATTTTTCATTCGAATGACAAAAATTTCATTCAAATTTTGTGTGCAACACAAGTGATAGGGACTCCTCAGGAAATAGTCATTGATGAAAAAATACAAAAACAGATGACAATAGCACCTAAAACAATGGAGACTATTGATGTTGAACTTTTTAATGAAGCAGAGCAACAAGTGCCTACTGAATTATGGTCTCAACATGATACAGATGTAGGATTGGAAAAGTCAGCTAGCCCTATAATTATCCAGCTAAAACCAGGTGCATGTTTGCCTAGAAAATCTCAGTATCCTTTAAAGCCTGAAGCTGAAGCAGCCATTAAGAATACTATTGAAGGTCTACTATTATTGAAGGTACTATTGAAAAGCAGGAGTATTGATAGAAACAAATAGCTATTGTAACACTCCAATTCTTCCTGTAATTAAAGCGAACAAATCTAAATGGCGTCTTGTGCATGATTTGAGAGCAATTAATGACATAGCAGAAGACTGGCCAGCTGATGTGCCAAATCCACATACGCTCATGTTGCAATATGTAGAGGATTTGATGATTTGTTCAACAACACGCGAACAGTGTCACAAAGATTCTATTAAAGTACTTACAAAGTTAGCACAAGGAGGACACAAGGCTTCTAAAAAGTAAACTGCAGTACTGTCAGCCGCAGGTTGAGTGTTTGGGAAAATTGATATCACATGGCACAAAAGCTATAGCTCCAGCTCAGTTGGAGGTATAAGTAAAGCACCTTTGCCACAGACTGTAAAACAAATGATGACTTTTTTTAGGAATGACAGGATTCAGTGCTGATTGGATAGAAGACTATGCAATAAAAACAGCTCCATTGAGAGAAATAATGAAACAAGCAGGACTGCAGAAATTGCTAAAATGGAATACAGATGCTTTAATAGCATTTGAATCTATAAAGAAGGAATTACAAAAGCACCAGCACTTGGAAATCCTGATTACACAAGAGAGTTTTATTTATATGTGGCAAACAGAGAAGATGGATATGTATCAGCTGTTCTGGCGCAGGAGACTTGTAGTGGCAGGAAAAAGCAACCCATTGCATATTATAGTACTAAACTTGATAATGTAGCTCAGGGTTATCCACCATGCTACCAGGTTCTTGCAGCAGTGCACTATGCATATGAGAAAGCATCTACAATTACTATGGGATATCCAGTGACTGTTATTGCACATCATAAAATTGTGGAATTGATAAAACAAGGAAAATTTGTTTTGACTCAAGCTCGTATTTTAGCATATTCATCATTGTTGACATATCCAGATGTTACCATTAAGAGATGTAATACAGTGAATCCAGCTGAACTGATTCCTTTGCAGCATGAAGGAGAGCCGCGTGATTGTGTGGCCAATTCCTGGCATTCACAAGATTACGTCCAGATCTTGAATCTACACCAATTGCTGAAGCAGAAGTGATCTACTTTGTAGATGGTTCAAGTTATAAAGATCATTTGGGAAATCATGCAGGATAATTCAGTGGTAAGAAAAGAAGGGGAGAACTTTGAGCCTGTAATATCTCAATACTGTGCACAGCCATGCTCTGCTCAGTTAGCAGAATTGAAAAAGCTCACGGCTGCATGTCAGGCAGCAAAGGGACAAATAGCGAATATCTTTACAGATTCAGCTTATGCTCATGGTGTGTGTCATTTGTTTGGAGCAGTGTGGAAGCAAAGAGGGTTCTAAAGAGAGTGATGGAACTCCCATCCAGCATGCTGAACAGATATGTGAGTTGATTTCTGTTATGATGCTACCAAAACGATTAGCCCATCATTAAATGTCAGGCTCATAAAAAAGGAAATTACTTTGTCATTAAACGTAACAACATGGCAGACTTGGAAGCTAAAAAGGCATCGGGATGTCAAGTAGCAATATTAACACCAGTAGTTCTCATAGAACCACAACCTCAAATGGATGATATTGTTAGAATACAGCAGCAAGCTGGCCGTATATGAACATTCCTCAAAGGGGGAAATGTTGAAGTGTTTATTGCATTAATTAATAAGTATTTTATTATAATTCAACTGTATGATTATACACTATTATTTATATCTGTATGATGATATTCAGCTGAGGGAGTGCAGGGGTCTGCAGGAGACTGGAAGACCACCCCTCACAGTGCTGGGTGTTAAGTCCATATATGGATATAGTGCTGGACTCAAGCCAAGTTAAGACATATGGGGAAAAATAAACAATGACGTAGTGGGTTTGGAATGTCTAGGAACTGCCTATATAATGGGGATTTCCTGAGTCGTGAGGAGATCTGCAGATCGACTCGGTTTTGTTTGAAAGAATAAAACCTATATTCTGGCATCAAAGACTGAGTGAAGTGTTATTTCCAAAGAAGAGAAAAAACGGCAGCATTTAATCCTATAACATTTGGCACCCCAGATGGGACTTGAAAGTGAAGATGATCCATGAAGAGAAAAACGGCAGCATTTAATCCACAACATTTGGCACTTCAGATGGGACTTGAAAGGAGCTGAGGTGGACGATCCATGACTGAACTGAATGAACAAACGGCACAAATATACGACTGGCCAGGTAATCCAGAACATTTGCTTTTAGATGGGACTTGAAAGGAGCTGAGGTGGGCGATCCATGACTGGGCTTAACTGAATGAACAACACAAATTTAAGCAGATTTTGCTTAATTTTGTGTTGGTGGCACAGTTTGCCTGGGAGTGGTGAGACACTTTAAAAAGCTTCTCCAAAATGAAAGAACTAATTAGGAAGAGGGTCTTTGATTCCAGAATAATTGTATGAGTGTGAGGCCTTGTCGATATCGTATGTGTTTGTTAGTCAGGTCTGTGTTTGTGCACAGATGACGTCAGGGTTGAGTTACTACTACTGTAAACTTAAGGGTTAATGCGAAGGTTTGCTCGATAGCTGATTAAATGTTTTATGTCTGTGTTTCGATCTTAATACCGCTCAAGCTATAGATTGAGGACTGCCATAGAAGATGAAACTAAAATAGGTGATTAAGATATATCGCGATACCGCTATATTACGACCAGAGACTTGTGAGGAATAGAAATAGTATTTCATTCTCATCACTACTCTGACGACGGATATAGGTCTGTCATGGGCGATTTATAGAAGGTTCTCTTGCGTGAATACCGCTTTGTGACGTGCATACGAAGGGCCGAATGGACGGAGAGAATAAAATTAAACTTCCTTTTGTTGTTACTGTTCTATTTCGATAGAAGCTGTTCGAACAAAGGGTGCATTTAATCGGGAATCTAAACATTACCTTAAATTGAAAATCCTGTGATACCGTCTCAATTAATACAGTTGAGAGTCTGCTTGGACAGGTGTTGTGTTGTTTGGTTAAATTGGCAATTATTGAATTAAATCCTACGTTTTGAAAAAAACGTGAAAGTCTTATGGTTACCACTCAGCACGCTGATCACGTGGCTGGGGTTTGCTCGGGTAAGCAAAAATTTGGCGCGTGTGTATTTTTATTTATTTTAATCAAACTGTGCGATAAAAGAAAAGAGTTTTTGATTTGGTAAGGAGTAGAGAGCAGTCTGTGTGAGTGTAAGTGTGTGTGTTTGGGCTCTGAGTGTGTGTGGTAAAACCATAAACTCTTCTCGCTTGACCTGTGACCCCCTCCCACTTGGACAGAGGTGGGGTTTTGCTGGACATCCGAGGAGAATTAGAGAATGTATGTATGAGCTCCTTGGGACAGACTTTATGAGCCCAGGGAGACACGGATGAAGGAGAATATGCATGAATGAGCTCTTTGGGACAGACTATGAGCCCAAAAGAGACGTGTGTGAAAGCAAATAAAAGATTTTTATGAAAGTGGTGAATGTTTGAGAGAGAGAGAAATTTGTTCAAGAAACAGCCTTGTAAATTAGACTAAAATAAAGCATAGGACTAATTTATGTCTGATGGTAAAATAATTATTGACTATATTCATATAAAATAAAACAAATAATAAAGGAAAATAAATCTGTTAGTTTGTTAAGATAAGAGTTTAATACAAAAAGAAATAAAATAAGAGGAATAAATAGATAATAAATAAAGAGATATTTCATGTGCAAAGTAATATTTGAAAAGATATAAGAAATGATTACCCCAGTTGAATCATTAGGAAAAAGTACCCATTATGTAGTGAGTAATAGGAAAAATGTCAAACAAATGGCAAATTTGCAAAGACAATAGGATTCTCGGGACAAAAACAGTTAATTCCTATGACGGCTCCTGTGTGCTTAGAAGCTAAAAACAAAAGTGTGACCTTGATTGGTATTGATTGATACCTGTCCTCGTATCAATCAACTCCTGTTAATCTATTAGGAAGAGATGCATTATGTAAATTAGGACTTCAAATTTGGTGTTCTCCTGATGGAGTGTACATAGACTTCAAGGGATAGGAACTCAAATGACAATGGCAGAGCCAAAAGCAAATGTATATTGGCTAGGACAAATTGAAAATGACGTAAGACCCTTGGCGAGACATTAATGACATTAATTGACACATGGGGAAAGTTTATTGAAGCACAGATTTCTGAAGCACAGTTGCCAAGTCAGAGTTTCACTGTACTATGATGTATGATCCTGACAGAAATGCAAAAATAGAACAAAGATTGCAAAAAGAAACTGAAAATCAAAAGGTTGAACTTATCTTGAAGAACATCATAACAGGTAAACAGGGAGCAGCAGTGAGTATAAACTGAGAATGAATTCATAAAGAAGTGGTTCAGTGTACCAGAATCTGTTCCACATGTGTCTTTATATGTAGGAAAGAATTGGGAAACAAAAGACTTAGGGCCAATGATGAAAAAAGCTGAACAATGCCAGTGGGAGCCAACCATAAATCCGTTAATTTTTCATTCGAATGACAAAAATTTCATTCAAATTTTGTGTGCAACACAAGTGATAGGGACTCCTCAGGAAATAGTCATTGATGAAAAATACAAAAACAGATGACAATAGCACCTAAAACAATGGAGACTATTGATGTTGAACTTTTAATGAAGCAGAGCAACAAGTGCCTACTGAATTATGGTCTCAACATGATACAGATGTAGGATTGGAAAAGTCAGCTAGCCCTATAATTATCCAGCTAAAACCAGGTGCATGTTTGCCTAGAAAATCTCAGTATCCTTTAAAGCCTGAAGCTGAAGCAGCCATTAAGAATACTATTGAAGGTCTACTATTATTGAAGGTACTATTGAAAAGCAGGAGTATTGATAGAAACAAATAGCTATTGTAACACTCCAATTCTTCCTGTAATTAAAGCGAACAAATCTAAATGGCGTCTTGTGCATGATTTGAGAGCAATTAATGACATAGCAGAAGACTGGCCAGCTGATGTGCCAAATCCACATACGCTCATGTTGCAATATGTAGAGGATTTGATGATTTGTTCAACAACACGCGAACAGTGTCACAAAGATTCTATTAAAGTACTTACAAAGTTAGCACAAGGAGGACACAAGGCTTCTAAAAGTAAACTGCAGTACTGTCAGCCGCAGGTTGAGTGTTTGGGAAAAATTGATATCACATGGCACAAAAGCTATAGCTCCAGCTCAGTTGGAGGGTATAAGTAAAGCACCTTTGCCACAGACTGTAAAACAAATGATGACTTTTTTTAGGAATGACAGGATTCAGTGCTGATTGGATAGAAGACTATGCAATAAAAACAGCTCCATTGAGAGAAATAATGAAACAAGCAGGACTGCAGAAATTGCTAAAATGGAATACAGATGCTTTAATAGCATTTGAATCTATAAAGAAGGAATTACAAAAAGCACCAGCACTTGGAAATCCTGATTACACAAGAGAGTTTTATTTATATGTGGCAAACAGAGAAGATGGATATGTATCAGCTGTTCTGACGCAGGAGACTTGTAGTGGCAGGAAAAAGCAACCCATTGCATATTATAGTACTAAACTTGATAATGTAGCTCAGGGTTATCCACCATGCTACCAGGTTCTTGCAGCAGTGCACTATGCATATGAGAAAGCATCTACAATTACTATGGGATATCCAGTGACTGTTATTGCACATCATAAAATTGTGGAATTGATAAAACAAGGAAAATTTGTTTTGACTCAAGCTCGTATTTTAGCATATTCATCATTGTTGACATATCCAGATGTTACCATTAAGAGATGTAATACAGTGAATCCAGCTGAACTGATTCCTTTGCAGCATGAAGGAGAGCGCGTGATTGTGTGGCCAATTCCTGGCATTCACAAGATTACGTCCAGATCTTGAATCTACACCAATTGCTGAAGCAGAAGTGATCTACTTTGTAGATGGTTCAAGTTATAAAGATCATTTGGGAAATCATGCAGGATAATTCAGTGGTAAGAAAAGAAGGGGAGAACTTTGAGCCTGTAATATCTCAATACTGTGCACAGCCATGCTCTGCTCAGTTAGCAGAATTGAAAGCTCTCACGGCTGCATGTCAGGCAGCAAAGGGACAAATAGCGAATATATCTTTACAGATTCAGCTTATGCTCATGGTGTGTGTCATTTGTTTGGAGCAGTGTGGAAGCAAAGAGGGTTCTAAAAGAGTGATGGAACTCCCATCCAGCATGCTGAACAGATATGTGAGTTGATTTCTGTTATGATGCTACCAAAACGATTAGCCCATCATTAAATGTCAGGCTCATAAAAAGGAAATTACTTTGTCATTAAACGTAACAACATGGCAGACTTGGAAGCTAAAAGGCATCGGGATGTCAAGTAGCAATATTAACACCAGTAGTTCTCATAGAACCACAACCTCAAATGGATGATATTGTTAGAATACAGCAGCAAGCTGGCCCGTATGAACATTCCTCAAAGGGGGGAAATGTTGAAGTGTTTATTGCATTAATTAATAAGTATTTTATTATAATTCAACTGTATGATTATACACTATTATTTATATCTGTATGATGATATTCAGCTGAGGGAGTGCAGGGGTCTGCAGGAGACTGGAAGACCACCCCTCACAGTGCTGGGTGTTAAGTCCATATATGGATATAGTGCTGGACTCAAGCCAAGTTAAGACATATGGGGAAAAATAAACAATGACGTAGTGGGTTTGGAATGTCTAGGAACTGCCTATATAATGGGGATTTCCTGAGTCGTGAGGAGATCTGCAGATCGACTCGGTTTTGTTTGAAAGAATAAAACCTATATTCTGGCATCAAAGACTGAGTGAAGTGTTATTTCCAAAGAAGAGAAAAAACGGCAGCATTTAATCCACAACATTTGGCACCCCAGATGGGACTTGAAAGGAGCTGAGGTGGACGATCCATGACTGGGCTTAACTGAATGAACAACACAAATATACGACTGGCCAGGTAAGCAGATTTTGCTTAATTTTGTGTTGGTGGCACAGTTTGCCTGGGAGTGGTGAGACACTTTAAAAAGCTTCTCCAAAATGAAAGAACTAATTAGGAAGAGGGTCTTTGATTCCAGAATAATTGTATGAGTGTGAGGCCTTGTCGATATCGTATGTGTTTGTTAGTCAGGTCTGTGTTTGTGCACAGATGACGTCAGGGTTGGTTACTACTTCGTGTAACTTAAGGGTTAATGCGAAGGTTTGCTCGATAGCTGATTAAATGTTTTATGTCTGTGTTTCGATCTTAATACCGCTCAAGCTATAGATTGAGGACTGCCATAGAAGATGAAACTAAAATAGGTGATTAAGATATATCGCGATACCGCTATATTACGACCAGAGACTTGTGAGGAATAGAAATAGTATTTCATTCTCATCACTACTCTGACGACGGATATAGGTCTGTCATGGGCGATTTATAGAAGGTTCTCTTGCGTGAATACCGCTTTGTGACGTGCGCGCATACGAAGGGCGAATGGACGGAGAGAATAAAATTAAACTTCCTTTTGTTGTTACTGTTCTATTTCGATAGAAGCTGTTCGAACAAAGGGTGCATTTAATCGAGGAATCTAAACATTACCTTAAATTGAAAATCCTGTGATACCGTCTCAATTAATACAGTTGAGAGTCTGCTTGGACAGGTGTTGTGTTGTTTGGTTAAATTGGCAATTATTGGAATTAAATCCTACGTTTTGTGGGTGAAAGTCTTATGGTTACCACTCAGCACGCTGATCACGTGGCTGGGGTTTGCTCGGGTAAGCAAAAATTTGGCGTGTGTATTTTTATTTATTTTAATCAAACTGTGCGATAAAAGAAAAGAGTTTTTGATTTGGTAAGGAGTAGAGAGCAGTCTGTGTGAGTGTAAGTGTGTGTGTTTGGGCTCTGAGTGTGTGTGGTAAAACCATAAACTCTTCTCGCTGACCTGTGACCCCTCTCCCACTTGGACAGAGGTGGGGTTTTGCTGGACATCCGAGGAGAATTAGAGAATGTATGTATGAGCTCCTTGGGACAGACTTTATGAGCCCAGGGAGACACGGATGAAGGAGAATATGCATGAATGAGCTCTTTGGGACAGACTATGAGCCCAAAGAGACGTGTGTGAAAGCAAATAAAAGATTTTTATGAAAGTGGTGAATGTTTGAGAGAGAGAGAGAAATTTGTTCAAGAAACAGCCTTGTAAATTAGACTAAAATAAAGCATAGGACTAATTTATGTCTGATGGTAAAATAATTATTGACTATATTCATATAAAATAAAACAAATAATAAAGGGAAAATAAATCTGTTAGTTTGTTAAGATAAGAGTTTAATACAAAAAGAAATAAAATAAGAGGAATAAATAGATAATAAATAAAGAGATATTTCGTGCAAAGTAATATTTGAAAAGATATAAGAAATGATTACCCCAGTTGAATCATTAGGGAAAAAGTACCCATTATGTAGTGAAGTAATAGGAAAAATGTCAAACAAATGGCAAATTTGCAAAGACAATAGGATTCTCGGGACAAAAACAGTTAATTCCTATGACGGCTCCTGTGTGCTTAGAAGCTAAAAACAAAAGTGTGACCTTGATTGGTATTGATTGATACCTGTCCTCGTATCAATCAAACTCCTGTTAATCTATTAGGAAGAGATGCATTATGTAAATTAGGACTTCAAATTTGGTGTTCTCCCTGATGGAGTGTACATAGACTTCCAAGGGATAGGAACTCAAATGACAATGGCAGAGCCAAAAGCAAATGTATATTGGCTAGGACAAATTGAAAATGACGTAAGACCCTTGGCGAGACATTAATGACATTAATTGACACATGGGGAAAGTTTATTGAAGCACAGATTTCTGAAGCACAGTTGCCAAAGTCAGAGTTTCACTGTACTATGATGTATGATCCTGACAGAAATGCAAAAATAGAACAAAGATTGCAAAAAGAAACTGAAAATCAAAAGGTTGAACTTATCTTGAAGAACATCATAACAGGTAAACAGGGAGCAGCAGTGAGTATAAACTGAGAATGAATTCATAAAGAAGTGGTTCAGTGTACCAGAATCTGTTCCACATGTGTCTCTTTATATGTAGGAAAGAATTGGGAAACAAAAGACTTAGGGCCAATGATGAAAAAGCTGAACAATGCCAGTGGGAGCCAACCATAAATCCGTTAATTTTTCATTCGAATGACAAAAATTTCATTCAAATTTTGTGTGCAACACAAGTGATAGGGACTCCTCAGGAAATAGTCATTGATGAAAAATACAAAAACAGATGACAATAGCACCTAAAACAATGGAGACTATTGATGTTGAACTTTTAATGAAGCAGAGCAACAAGTGCCTACTGAATTATGGTCTCAACATGATACAGATGTAGGATTGGAAAAGTCAGCTAGCCCTATAATTATCCAGCTAAAACCAGGTGCATGTTTGCCTAGAAAATCTCAGTATCCTTTAAAGCCTGAAGCTGAAGCAGCCATTAAGAATACTATTGAAGGTCTACTATTATTGAAGGTACTATTGAAAAGCAGGAGTATTGATAGAAACAAATAGCTATTGTAACACTCCAATTCTTCCTGTAATTAAAGCGAACAAATCTAAATGGCGTCTTGTGCATGATTTGAGAGCAATTAATGACATAGCAGAAGACTGGCCAGCTGATGTGCCAAATCCACATACGCTCATGTTGCAATATGTAGAGGATTTGATGATTTGTTCAACAACACGCGAACAGTGTCACAAAGATTCTATTAAAGTACTTACAAAGTTAGCACAAGGAGGACACAAGGCTTCTAAAAGTAAACTGCAGTACTGTCAGCCGCAGGTTGAGTGTTTGGGAAAATTGATATCACATGGCACAAAAGCTATAGCTCCAGCTCAGTTGGAGGGTATAAGTAAAGCACCTTTGCCACAGACTGTAAAACAAATGATGACTTTTTTTAGGAATGACAGGATTCAGTGCTGATTGGATAGAAGACTATGCAATAAAAACAGCTCCATTGAGAGAAATAATGAAACAAGCAGGACTGCAGAAATTGCTAAAATGGAATACAGATGCTTTAATAGCATTTGAATCTATAAAGAAGGAATTACAAAAGCACCAGCACTTGGAAATCCTGATTACACAAGAGAGTTTTATTTATATGTGGCAAACAGAGAAGATGGATATGTATCAGCTGTTCTGACGCAGGAGACTTGTAGTGGCAGGAAAAAGCAACCCATTGCATATTATAGTACTAAACTTGATAATGTAGCTCAGGGTTATCCACCATGCTACCAGGTTCTTGCAGCAGTGCACTATGCATATGAGAAAGCATCTACAATTACTATGGGATATCCAGTGACTGTTATTGCACATCATAAAATTGTGGAATTGATAAAACAAGGAAAATTTGTTTTGACTCAAGCTCGTATTTTAGCATATTCATCATTGTTGACATATCCAGATGTTACCATTAAGAGATGTAATACAGTGAATCCAGCTGAACTGATTCCTTTGCAGCATGAAGGAGAGCCGCGTGATTGTGTGGCCAATTCCTGGCATTCACAAGATTACGTCCAGATCTTGAATCTACACCAATTGCTGAAGCAGAAGTGATCTACTTTGTAGATGGTTCAAGTTATAAAGATCATTTGGGAAATCATGCAGGATAATTCAGTGGTAAGAAAAGAAGGGGAGAACTTTGAGCCTGTAATATCTCAATACTGTGCACAGCCATGCTCTGCTCAGTTAGCAGAATTGAAAGCTCTCACGGCTGCATGTCAGGCAGCAAAGGGACAAATAGCGAATATCTTTACAGATTCAGCTTATGCTCATGGTGTGTGTCATTTGTTTGGAGCAGTGTGGAAGCAAAGAGGGTTCTAAAAGAGTGATGGAACTCCCATCCAGCATGCTGAACAGATATGTGAGTTGATTTCTGTTATGATGCTACCAAAACGATTAGCCCATCATTAAATGTCAGGCTCATAAAAAGGAAATTACTTTGTCATTAAACGTAACAACATGGCAGACTTGGAAGCTAAAAGGGCATCGGGATGTCAAGTAGCAATATTAACACCAGTAGTTCTCATAGAACCACAACCTCAAATGGATGATATTGTTAGAATACAGCAGCAAGCTGGCCCGTATGAACATTCCTCAAAGGGGGGAAATGTTGAAGTGTTTATTGCATTAATTAATAAGTATTTTATTATAATTCAACTGTATGATTATACACTATTATTTATATCTGTATGATGATATTCAGCTGAGGGAGTGCAGGGTCTGCAGGAGACTGGAAGACCACCCCTCACAGTGCTGGGTGTTAAGTCCATATATGGATATAGTGCTGGACTCAAGCCAAGTTAAGACATATGGGGGAAAAATAAACAATGACGTAGTGGGTTTGGAATGTCTAGGAACTGCCTATATAATGGGGGATTTCCCTGAGTCGTGAGGAGATCTGCAGATCGACTCGGTTTTGTTTGAAAGAATAAAACCTATATTCTGGCATCAAAGACTGAGTGAAGTGTTATTTCCAAAGAAGAGAAAAAACGGCAGCATTTAATCCACAACATTTGGCACCCAGATGGGACTTGAAAGGAGCTGAGGTGGACGATCCATGACTGGGCTTAACTGAATGAACAACACAAATATACGACTGGCCAGGTAAGCAGATTTTGCTTAATTTTGTGTTGGTGGCACAGTTTGCCTGGGAGTGGTGAGACACTTTAAAAAGCTTCTCCAAAATGAAAGAACTAATTAGGAAGAGGGTCTTTGATTCCAGAATAATTGTATGAGTGTGAGGCCTTGTCGATATCGTATGTGTTTGTTAGTCAGGTCTGTGTTTGTGCACAGATGACGTCAGGGTTGGTTACTACTTAGTGTAACTTAAGGGTTAATGCGAAGGTTTGCTCGATAGCTGATTAAATGTTTTATGTCTGTGTTTCGATCTTAATACCGCTCAAGCTATAGATTGAGGACTGCCATAGAAGATGAAACTAAAATAGGTGATTAAGATATATCGCGATACCGCTATATTACGACCAGAGACTTGTGAGGAATAGAAATAGTATTTCATTCTCATCACTACTCTGACGACGGATATAGGTCTGTCATGGGCGATTTATAGAAGGTTCTCTTGCGTGAATACCGCTTTGTGACGTACGCACGAAGGGCCGAATGGACGGAGAGAATAAAATTAAACTTCCTTTTGTTGTTACTGTTCTATTTCGATAGAAGCTGTTCGAACAAAGGGTGCATTTAATCGGGAATCTAAACATTACCTTAAATTGAAAATCCTGTGATACCGTCTCAATTAATACAGTTGAGAGTCTGCTTGGACAGGTGTTGTGTTGTTTGGTTAAATTGGCAATTATTGGAATTAAATCCTACGTTTTGTGGGTGAAAGTCTTATGGTTACCACTCAGCACGCTGATCACGTGGCTGGGGTTTGCTCGGGTAAGCAAAAATTTGGCGTGTGTATTTTTTATTTATTTTAATCAAACTGTGCGATAAAAGAAAAGAGTTTTTGATTTGGTAAGGAGTAGAGAGCAGTCTGTGTGAGTGTAAGTGTGTGTGTTTGGGCTCTGAGTGTGTGTGGTAAAACCATAAACTCTTCTCGCTTGACCTGTGACCCCCTCTCCCACTTGGACAGAGGTGGGGGTTTTGCTGGACATCCGAGGAGAATTAGAGAATGTATGTATGAGCTCCTTGGGACAGACTTTATGAGCCCAGGGAGACACGGATGAAGGAGAATATGCATGAATGAGCTCTTTGGGACAGACTATGAGCCCAAAGAGACGTGTGTGAAAGCAAATAAAAGATTTTTATGAAAGTGGTGAATGTTTGAGAGAGAGAGAAAATTTGTTCAAGAAACAGCCTTGTAAATTAGACTAAAATAAAGCATAGGACTAATTTATGTCTGATGGTAAAATAATTATTGACTATATTCATATAAAATAAAACAAATAATAAAGGGAAAATAAATCTGTTAGTTTGTTAAGATAAGAGTTTAATACAAAAGAAATAAAATAAGAGGAATAAATAGATAATAAATAAAGAGATATTTCGTGCAAAGTAATATTTGAAAAGATATAAGAAATGATTACCCCAGTTGAATCATTAGGGAAAAAGTACCCATTATGTAGTGAAGTAATAGGAAAAATGTCAAACAAATGGCAAATTTGCAAAGACAATAGGATTCTCGGGACAAAAACAGTTAATTCCTATGACGGCTCCTGTGTGCTTAGAAGCTAAAACAAAAGTGTGACCTTGATTGGTATTGATTGATACCTGTCCTCGTATCAATCAAACTCCTGTTAATCTATTAGGAAGAGATGCATTATGTAAATTAGGACTTCAAATTTGGTGTTCTCCTGATGGAGTGTACATAGACTTCCAAGGGATAGGAACTCAAATGACAATGGCAGAGCCAAAAGCAAATGTATATTGGCTAGGACAAATTGAAAATGACGTAAGACCCTTGGCGAGACATTAATGACATTAATTGACACATGGGGAAAGTTTATTGAAGCACAGATTTCTGAAGCACAGTTGCCAAAGTCAGAGTTTCACTGTACTATGATGTATGATCCTGACAGAAATGCAAAAATAGAACAAAGATTGCAAAAAGAAACTGAAAATCAAAAGGTTGAACTTATCTTGAAGAACATCATAACAGGTAAACAGGAGCAGCAGTGAGTATAAACTGAGAATGAATTCATAAAGAAGTGGTTCAGTGTACCAGAATCTGTTCCACATGTGTCTTTATATGTAGGAAAGAATTGGGAAACAAAAGACTTAGGGCCAATGATGAAAAAGCTGAACAATGCCAGTGGGAGCCAACCATAAATCCGTTAATTTTTCATTCGAATGACAAAAATTTCATTCAAATTTTGTGTGCAACACAAGTGATAGGGACTCCTCAGGAAATAGTCATTGATGAAAAATACAAAAACAGATGACAATAGCACCTAAAACAATGGAGACTATTGATGTTGAACTTTTTAATGAAGCAGAGCAACAAGTGCCTACTGAATTATGGTCTCAACATGATACAGATGTAGGATTGGAAAAGTCAGCTAGCCCTATAATTATCCAGCTAAAACCAGGTGCATGTTTGCCTAGAAAATCTCAGTATCCTTTAAAGCCTGAAGCTGAAGCAGCCATTAAGAATACTATTGAAGGTCTACTATTATTGAAGGTACTATTGAAAAGCAGGAGTATTGATAGAAACAAATAGCTATTGTAACACTCCAATTCTTCCTGTAATTAAAGCGAACAAATCTAAATGGCGTCTTGTGCATGATTTGAGAGCAATTAATGACATAGCAGAAGACTGGCCAGCTGATGTGCCAAATCCACATACGCTCATGTTGCAATATGTAGAGGATTTGATGATTTGTTCAACAACACGCGAACAGTGTCACAAAGATTCTATTAAAGTACTTACAAAGTTAGCACAAGGAGGACACAAGGCTTCTAAAAGTAAACTGCAGTACTGTCAGCCGCAGGTTGAGTGTTTGGGAAAATTGATATCACATGGCACAAAAGCTATAGCTCCAGCTCAGTTGGAGGGTATAAGTAAAGCACCTTTGCCACAGACTGTAAAACAAATGATGACTTTTTTTAGGAATGACAGGATTCAGTGCTGATTGGATAGAAGACTATGCAATAAAAACAGCTCCATTGAGAGAAATAATGAAACAAGCAGGACTGCAGAAATTGCTAAAATGGAATACAGATGCTTTAATAGCATTTGAATCTATAAAGAAGGAATTACAAAAGCACCAGCACTTGGAAATCCTGATTACACAAGAGAGTTTTATTTATATGTGGCAAACAGAGAAGATGGATATGTATCAGCTGTTCTGACGCAGGAGACTTGTAGTGGCAGGAAAAAGCAACCCATTGCATATTATAGTACTAAACTTGATAATGTAGCTCAGGGTTATCCACCATGCTACCAGGTTCTTGCAGCAGTGCACTATGCATATGAGAAAGCATCTACAATTACTATGGGATATCCAGTGACTGTTATTGCACATCATAAAATTGTGGAATTGATAAAACAAGGAAAATTTGTTTTGACTCAAGCTCGTATTTTAGCATATTCATCATTGTTGACATATCCAGATGTTACCATTAAGAGATGTAATACAGTGAATCCAGCTGAACTGATTCCTTTGCAGCATGAAGGAGAGCCGCGTGATTGTGTGGCCAATTCCCTGGCATTCACAAGATTACGTCCAGATCTTGAATCTACACCAATTGCTGAAGCAGAAGTGATCTACTTTGTAGATGGTTCAAGTTATAAAGATCATTTGGGAAATCATGCAGGATAATTCAGTGGTAAGAAAAGAAGGGGAGAACTTTGAGCCTGTAATATCTCAATACTGTGCACAGCCATGCTCTGCTCAGTTAGCAGAATTGAAAGCTCTCACGGCTGCATGTCAGGCAGCAAAGGGACAAATAGCGAATATCTTTACAGATTCAGCTTATGCTCATGGTGTGTGTCATTTGTTTGGAGCAGTGTGGAAGCAAAGAGGGTTCTAAAAGAGTGATGGAACTCCCATCCAGCATGCTGAACAGATATGTGAGTTGATTTCTGTTATGATGCTACCAAAACGATTAGCCCATCATTAAATGTCAGGCTCATAAAAAGGAAATTACTTTGTCATTAAACGTAACAACATGGCAGACTTGGAAGCTAAAAGGCATCGGGATGTAAGTAGCAATATTAACACCAGTAGTTCTCATAGAACCACAACCTCAAATGGATGATATTGTTAGAATACAGCAGCAAGCTGGCCCGTATGAACATTCCTCAAAGGGGGGAAATGTTGAAGTGTTTATTGCATTAATTAATAAGTATTTTATTATAATTCAACTGTATGATTATACACTATTATTTATATCTGTATGATGATATTCAGCTGAGGGAGTGCAGGGGTCTGCAGGAGACTGGAAGACCACCCCTCACAGTGCTGGGTGTTAAGTCCATATATGGATATAGTGCTGGACTCAAGCCAAGTTAAGACATATGGGGGAAAAATAAACAATGACGTAGTGGGTTTGGAATGTCTAGGAACTGCCTATATAATGGGGGATTTCCCTGAGTCGTGAGGAGATCTGCAGATCGACTCGGTTTTGTTTGAAAGAATAAAACCTATATTCTGGCATCAAAGACTGAGTGAAGTGTTATTTCCAAAGAAGAGAAAAAAACGGCAGCATTTAATCCACAACATTTGGCACCCCAGATGGGACTTGAAAGGAGCTGAGGTGGACGATCCATGACTGGGCTTAACTGAATGAACAACACAAATATACGACTGGCCAGGTAAGCAGATTTTGCTTAATTTTGTGTTGGTGGCACAGTTTGCCTGGGAGTGGTGAGACACTTTAAAAAGCTTCTCCAAAATGAAAGAACTAATTAGGAAGAGGGTCTTTGATTCCAGAATAATTGTATGAGTGTGAGGCCTTGTCGATATCGTATGTGTTTGTTAGTCAGGTCTGTGTTTGTGCACAGATGACGTCAGGGTTGGTTACTACTTCGTGTAACTTAAGGGTTAATGCGAAGGTTTGCTCGATAGCTGATTAAATGTTTTATGTCTGTGTTTCGATCTTAATACCGCTCAAGCTATAGATTGAGGACTGCCATAGAAGATGAAACTAAAATAGGTGATTAAGATATATCGCGATACCGCTATATTACGACCAGAGACTTGTGAGGAATAGAAATAGTATTTCATTCTCATCACTACTCTGACGACGGATATAGGTCTGTCATGGGCGATTTATAGAAGGTTCTCTTGCGTGAATACCGCTTTGTGACGTGCATACGAAGGGCGAATGGACGGAGAGAATAAAATTAAACTTCCTTTGTTGTTACTGTTCTATTTCGATAGAAGCTGTTCGAACAAAGGGTGCATTTAATCGGGAATCTAAACATTACCTTAAATTGAAAATCCTGTGATACCGTCTCAATTAATACAGTTGAGAGTCTGCTTGGACAGGTGTTGTGTTGTTTGGTTAAATTGGCAATTATTGGAATTAAATCCTACGTTTTGTGGGTGAAAGTCTTATGGTTACCACTCAGCACGCTGATCACGTGGCTGGGGTTTGCTCGGGTAAGCAAAAATTTGGCGTGTGTATTTTTATTTATTTTAATCAAACTGTGCGATAAAAGAAAAGAGTTTTTGATTTGGTAAGGAGTAGAGAGCAGTCTGTGTGAGTGTAAGTGTGTGTGTTTGGGCTCTGAGTGTGTGTGGTAAAACCATAAACTCTTCTCGCTTGACCTGTGACCCCTCTCCCACTTGGACAGAGGTGGGGTTTTGCTGGACATCCGAGGAGAATTAGAGAATGTATGTATGAGCTCCTTGGGACAGACTTTATGAGCCCAGGAGACACGGATGAAGGAGAATATGCATGAATGAGCTCTTTGGGACAGACTATGAGCCCAAAGAGACGTGTGTGAAAGCAAATAAAAGATTTTTATGAAAGTGGTGAATGTTTGAGAGAGAGAGAGAAATTTGTTCAAGAAACAGCCTTGTAAATTAGACTAAAATAAAGCATAGGACTAATTTATGTCTGATGGTAAAATAATTATTGACTATATTCATATAAAATAAAACAAATAATAAAGGGAAAATAAATCTGTTAGTTTGTTAAGATAAGAGTTTAATACAAAAAGAAATAAAATAAGAGGAATAAATAGATAATAAATAAAGAGATATTTCGTGCAAAGTAATATTTGAAAAGATATAAGAAATGATTACCCCAGTTGAATCATTAGGGAAAAGTACCCATTATGTAGTGAAGTAATAGGAAAAATGTCAAACAAATGGCAAATTTGCAAAGACAATAGGATTCTCGGGACAAAAACAGTTAATTCCTATGACGGCTCCTGTGTGCTTAGAAGCTAAAAACAAAAGTGTGACCTTGATTGGTATTGATTGATACCTGTCCTCGTATCAATCAAACTCCTGTTAATCTATTAGGAAGAGATGCATTATGTAAATTAGGACTTCAAATTTGGTGTTCTCCTGATGGAGTGTACATAGACTTCCAAGGGATAGGAACTCAAATGACAATGGCAGAGCCAAAAGCAAATGTATATTGGCTAGGACAAATTGAAAATGACGTAAGACCCTTGGCGAGACATTAATGACATTAATTGACACATGGGGAAAGTTTATTGAAGCACAGATTTCTGAAGCACAGTTGCCAAAGTCAGAGTTTCACTGTACTATGATGTATGATCCTGACAGAAATGCAAAAATAGAACAAAGATTGCAAAAAGAAACTGAAAATCAAAAGGTTGAACTTATCTTGAAGAACATCATAACAGGTAAACAGGGAGCAGCAGTGAGTATAAACTGAGAATGAATTCATAAAGAAGTGGTTCAGTGTACCAGAATCTGTTCCACATGTGTCTTTATATGTAGGAAAGAATTGGGAAACAAAAGACTTAGGGCCAATGATGAAAAAGCTGAACAATGCCAGTGGGAGCCAACCATAAATCCGTTAATTTTTCATTCGAATGACAAAAATTTCATTCAAATTTTGTGTGCAACACAAGTGATAGGGACTCCTCAGGAAATAGTCATTGATGAAAAATACAAAAACAGATGACAATAGCACCTAAAACAATGGAGACTATTGATGTTGAACTTTTAATGAAGCAGAGCAACAAGTGCCTACTGAATTATGGTCTCAACATGATACAGATGTAGGATTGGAAAAGTCAGCTAGCCCTATAATTATCCAGCTAAAACCAGGTGCATGTTTGCCTAGAAAATCTCAGTATCCTTTAAAGCCTGAAGCTGAAGCAGCCATTAAGAATACTATTGAAGGTCTACTATTATTGAAGGTACTATTGAAAAGCAGGAGTATTGATAGAAACAAATAGCTATTGTAACACTCCAATTCTTCCTGTAATTAAAGCGAACAAATCTAAATGGCGTCTTGTGCATGATTTGAGAGCAATTAATGACATAGCAGAAGACTGGCCAGCTGATGTGCCAAATCCACATACGCTCATGTTGCAATATGTAGAGGATTTGATGATTTGTTCAACAACACGCGAACAGTGTCACAAAGATTCTATTAAAGTACTTACAAAGTTAGCACAAGGAGGACACAAGGCTTCTAAAAGTAAACTGCAGTACTGTCAGCCGCAGGTTGAGTGTTTGGGAAAATTGATATCACATGGCACAAAAGCTATAGCTCCAGCTCAGTTGGAGGGTATAAGTAAAGCACCTTTGCCACAGACTGTAAAACAAATGATGACTTTTTTTAGGAATGACAGGATTCAGTGCTGATTGGATAGAAGACTATGCAATAAAAACAGCTCCATTGAGAGAAATAATGAAACAAGCAGGACTGCAGAAATTGCTAAAATGGAATACAGATGCTTTAATAGCATTTGAATCTATAAAGAAGGAATTACAAAAAGCACCAGCACTTGGAAATCCTGATTACACAAGAGAGTTTTATTTATATGTGGCAAACAGAGAAGATGGATATGTATCAGCTGTTCTGACGCAGGAGACTTGTAGTGGCAGGAAAAAGCAACCCATTGCATATTATAGTACTAAACTTGATAATGTAGCTCAGGGTTATCCACCATGCTACCAGGTTCTTGCAGCAGTGCACTATGCATATGAGAAAGCATCTACAATTACTATGGGATATCCAGTGACTGTTATTGCACATCATAAAATTGTGGAATTGATAAAACAAGGAAAATTTGTTTTGACTCAAGCTCGTATTTTAGCATATTCATCATTGTTGACATATCCAGATGTTACCATTAAGAGATGTAATACAGTGAATCCAGCTGAACTGATTCCTTTGCAGCATGAAGGAGAGCCGCGTGATTGTGTGGCCAATTCCTGGCATTCACAAGATTACGTCCAGATCTTGAATCTACACCAATTGCTGAAGCAGAAGTGATCTACTTTGTAGATGGTTCAAGTTATAAAGATCATTTGGGAAATCATGCAGGATAATTCAGTGGTAAGAAAAGAAGGGGAGAACTTTGAGCCTGTAATATCTCAATACTGTGCACAGCCATGCTCTGCTCAGTTAGCAGAATTGAAAGCTCTCACGGCTGCATGTCAGGCAGCAAAGGGACAAATAGCGAATATCTTTACAGATTCAGCTTATGCTCATGGTGTGTGTCATTTGTTTGGAGCAGTGTGGAAGCAAAGAGGGTTCTAAAAGAGTGATGGAACTCCCATCCAGCATGCTGAACAGATATGTGAGTTGATTTCTGTTATGATGCTACCAAAACGATTAGCCCATCATTAAATGTCAGGCTCATAAAAAGGAAATTACTTTGTCATTAAACGTAACAACATGGCAGACTTGGAAGCTAAAAGGCATCGGGATGTCAAGTAGCAATATTAACACCAGTAGTTCTCATAGAACCACAACCTCAAATGGATGATATTGTTAGAATACAGCAGCAAGCTGGCCCGTATGAACATTCCTCAAAGGGGGGAAATGTTGAAGTGTTTATTGCATTAATTAATAAGTATTTTATTATAATTCAACTGTATGATTATACACTATTATTTATATCTGTATGATGATATTCAGCTGAGGGAGTGCAGGGGTCTGCAGGAGACTGGAAGACCACCCTCACAGTGCTGGGTGTTAAGTCCATATATGGATATAGTGCTGGACTCAAGCCAAGTTAAGACATATGGGGGAAAAATAAACAATGACGTAGTGGGTTTGGAATGTCTAGGAACTGCCTATATAATGGGGGATTTCCCTGAGTCGTGAGGAGATCTGCAGATCGACTCGGTTTTGTTTGAAAGAATAAAACCTATATTCTGGCATCAAAGACTGAGTGAAGTGTTATTTCCAAAGAAGAGAAAAAAACGGCAGCATTTAATCCACAACATTTGGCACCCAGATGGGACTTGAAAGGAGCTGAGGTGGACGATCCATGACTGGGCTTAACTGAATGAACAACACAAATATACGACTGGCCAGGTAAGCAGATTTTGCTTAATTTTGTGTTGGTGGCACAGTTTGCCTGGGAGTGGTGAGACACTTTAAAAAGCTTCTCCAAAATGAAAGAACTAATTAGGAAGAGGGTCTTTGATTCCAGAATAATTGTATGAGTGTGAGGCCTTGTCGATATCGTATGTGTTTGTTAGTCAGGTCTGTGTTTGTGCACAGATGACGCCAGGGTTGGTTACTACTTCGTGTAACTTAAGGGTTAATGCGAAGGTTTGCTCGATAGCTGATTAAATGTTTTATGTCTGTGTTTCGATCTTAATACCGCTCAAGCTATAGATTGAGGACTGCCATAGAAGATGAAACTAAAATAGGTGATTAAGATATATCGCGATACCGCTATATTACGACCAGAGACTTGTGAGGAATAGAAATAGTATTTCATTCTCATCACTACTCTGACGACGGATATAGGTCTGTCATGGGCGATTTATAGAAGGTTCTCTCTTGCGTGAATACCGCTTTGTGACGTACGCATCGAAGGGCCGAATGGACGGAGAGAATAAAATTAAACTTCCTTTTGTTGTTACTGTTCTATTTCGATAGAAGCTGTTCGAACAAAGGGTGCATTTAATCGGAATCTAAACATTACCTTAAATTGAAAATCCTGTGATACCGTCTCAATTAATACAGTTGAGAGTCTGCTTGGACAGGTGTTGTGTTTTTTGGTTAAATTGGCAACATTGGCATTGTTGACATATCCAGATGTTACCATTAAGAGATGTAATTCAGTGAATCCAGCTGAACTGATTCCTTTGCAGCATGAAGGAGAGCCGCGTGATTGTGTGGCCAATTCCTGGCATTCACAAAGATTACGCCCAGATCTTGAATCTACACCAATTGCTGAAGCAGAAGTGATCTACTTTGTAGATGGTTCAAGTTATAAAGATCATTTGGGAAATCATGCAGGATAATTCAGTGGTAAGAAAAGAAGGGGAGAACTTTGAGCCTGTAATATCTCAATACTGTGCACAGCCATGCTCTGCTCAGTTAGCAGAATTGAAAGCTCTCACGGCTGCATGTCAGGCAGCAAAGGGACAAATAGCGAATATCTTTACAGATTCAGCTTATGCTCATGGTGTGTGTCATTTGTTTGGAGCAGTGTGGAAGCAAAGAGGGTTCTAAAGAGTGATGGAACTCCCATCCAGCATGCTGAACAGATATGTGAGTTGATTTCTGTTATGATGCTACCAAAACGATTAGCCCATCATTAAATGTCAGGCTCATAAAAAGGGAAATTACTTTGTCATTAAACGTAACAACATGGCAGACTTGGAAGCTAAAAGGCATCGGGATGTCAAGTAGCAATATTAACACCAGTAGTTCTCATAGAACCACAACCTCAAATGGATGATATTGTTAGAATACAGCAGCAAGCTGGCCCGTATGAACATTCCTCAAAGGGGGGAAATGTTGAAGTGTTTATTGCATTAATTAATAAGTATTTTATTATAATTCAACTGTATGATTATACACTATTATTTATATCTGTATGATGATATTCAGCTGAGGGAGTGCAGGGGTCTGCAGGAGACTGGAAGACCACCCTCACAGTGCTGGGTGTTAAGTCCATATATGGATATAGTGCTGACTCAAGCCAAGTTAAGACATATGGGGGAAAAATAAACAATGACGTAGTGGGTTTGGAATGTCTAGGAACTGCCTATATAATGGGGGATTTCCCTGAGTCGTGAGGAGATCTGCAGATCGACTCGGTTTTGTTTGAAAGAATAAAACCTATATTCTGGCATCAAAGACTGAGTGAAGTGTTATTTCCAAAGAAGAGAAAAAAACGGCAGCATTTAATCCACAACATTTGGCACCCCAGATGGGACTTGAAAGGAGCTGAGGTGGACGATCCATGACTGGGCTTAACTGAATGAACAACACAAATATACGACTGGCCAGGTAAGCAGATTTTGCTTAATTTTGTGTTGGTGGCACAGTTTGCCTGGGAGTGGTGAGACACTTTAAAAAGCTTCTCCAAAATGAAAGAACTAATTAGGAAGAGGGTCTTTGATTCCAGAATAATTGTATGAGTGTGAGGCCTTGTCGATATCGTATGTGTTTGTTAGTCAGGTCTGTGTTTGTGCACAGATGACGCAGGGTTGGTTACTACTTCGTAACTTAAGGGTTAATGCGAAGGTTTGCTCGATAGCTGATTAAATGTTTTATGTCTGTGTTTCGATCTTAATACCGCTCAAGCTATAGATTGAGGACTGCCATAGAAGATGAAACTAAAATAGGTGATTAAGATATATCGCGATACCGCTATATTACGACCAGAGACTTGTGAGGAATAGAAATAGTATTTCATTCTCATCACTACTCTGACGACGGATATAGGTCTGTCATGGGCGATTTATAGAAGGTTCTCTTGCGTGAATACCGCTTTGTGACGACGCATCGAAAGGGGCCGAATGGACGGAGAGAATAAAATTAAACTTCCTTTTGTTGTTACTGTTCTATTTCGATAGAAGCTGTTCGAACAAAGGGTGCATTTAATCGGGAATCTAAACATTACCTTAAATTGAAAATCCTGTGATACCGTCTCAATTAATACAGTTGAGAGTCTGCTTGGACAGGTGTTGTGTTTTTTGGTTAAATTGGCAACATTGGCATTGTTGACATATCCAGATGTTACCATTAAGAGATGTAATTCAGTGAATCCAGCTGAACTGATTCCTTTGCAGCATGAAGGAGAGCCGCGTGATTGTGTGGCCAATTCCTGGCATTCACAAAGATTACGCCCAGATCTTGAATCTACACCAATTGCTGAAGCAGAAGTGATCTACTTTGTAGATGGTTCAAGTTATAAAGATCATTTGGGAAATCATGCAGGATAATTCAGTGGTAAGAAAAGAAGGGGAGAACTTTGAGCCTGTAATATCTCAATACTGTGCACAGCCATGCTCTGCTCAGTTAGCAGAATTGAAAGCTCTCACGGCTGCATGTCAGGCAGCAAAGGGACAAATAGCGAATATCTTTACAGATTCAGCTTATGCTCATGGTGTGTGTCATTTGTTTGGAGCAGTGTGGAAGCAAAGAGGGTTCTAAAAGAGTGATGGAACTCCCATCCAGCATGCTGAACAGATATGTGAGTTGATTTCTGTTATGATGCTACTAAAACGATTAGCCCATCATTAAATGTCAGGCTCATAAAAAGGAAATTACTTTGTCATTAAACGTAACAACATGGCAGACTTGGAAGCTAAAAGGCATCGGGATGTCAAGTAGCAATATTAACACCAGTAGTTCTCATAGAACCACAACCTCAAATGGATGATATTGTTAGAATACAGCAGCAAGCTGGCCCGCATGAACATTCCTCAAAGGGGGAAATGTTGAAGTGTTTATTGCATTAATTAATAAGTATTTTATTATAATTCAACTGTATGATTATACACTATTATTTATATCTGTATGATGATATTCAGCTGAGGGAGTGCAGGGGTCTGCAGGAGACTGGAAGACCACCCTCACAGTGCTGGGTGTTAAGTCCATATATGGATATAGTGCTGGACTCAAGCCAAGTTAAGACATATGGGGAAAAATAAACAATGACGTAGTGGGTTTGGAATGTCTAGGAACTGCCTATATAATGGGGATTTCCTGAGTCGTGAGGAGATCTGCAGATCGACTCGGTTTGTTTGAAAGAATAAAACCTATATTCTGGCATCAAAGACTGAGTGAAGTGTTATTTCCAAAGAAGAGAAAAAACGGCAGCATTTAATCCACAACATTTGGCACCCCAGATGGGACTTGAAAGGAGCTGAGGTGGACGATCCATGACTGGGCTTAACTGAATGAACAACACAAATATACGACTGGCCAGGTAAGCAGATTTTGCTTAATTTTGTGTTGGTGGCACAGTTTGCCTGGGAGTGGTGAGACACTTTAAAAAGCTTCTCCAAAATGAAAGAACTAATTAGGAAGAGGGTCTTTGATTCCAGAATAATTGTATGAGTGTGAGGCCTTGTCGATATCGTATGTGTTTGTTAGTCAGGTCTGTGTTTGTGCACAGATGACGCCAGGGTTGGTTACTACTTCGTGTAACTTAAGGGTTAATGCGGAAGGTTTGCTCGATAGCTGATTAAATGTTTTATGTCTGTGTTTCGATCTTAATACCGCTCAAGCTATAGATTGAGGACTGCCATAGAAGATGAAACTAAAATAGGTGATTAAGATATATCGCGATACCGCTTATATTACGACTCCAGAGACTTGTGAGGAATAGAAATAGTATTTCATTCTCATCACTACTCTGACGACGGATATAGGTCTGTCATGGGCGATTTATAGAAGGTTCTCTTGCGTGAATACCGCTTTGTGACGCACGCACGGGGGCCGAATGGACGGAGAGAATAAAATTAAACTTCCTTTGTTGTTACTGTTCTATTTCGATAGAAGCTGTTCGAACAAAGGGTGCATTTAATCGGGAATCTAAACATTACCTTAAATTGAAAATCCTGTGATACCGCCTCAATTAATACAGTTGAGAGTCTGCTTGGACAGGTGTTGTGTTTTTGGTTAAATTGGCAATTATTGGAATTAAATCCTACGCTTTGTGGGTGAAAGTCTTATGGTTACCACTCAGCACGCTGATCACGTGGCTGGGGTTTGCTCGGGTAAGCAAAAATTTGGCGTGTGTATTTTTTATTTATTTTAATCAAACTGTGCGATAAAAGAAAAGAGTTTTTGATTTGGTAAGGAGTAGAGAGCAGTCTGTGTGAGTGTAAGTGTGTGTGTTTGGGCTCTGAGTGTGTGTGGTAAAACCATAAACTCTTCTCGCTTGACCTGTGACCCCCTCTCCCACTTGGACAGAGGTGGGGGTTTTGCTGGACATCCGAGGAGAATTAGAGAATGTATGTATGAGCTCCTTGGGACAGACTTTATGAGCCCAGGGAGACACGGATGAAGGAGAATATGCATGAATGAGCTCTTTGGGACAGACTATGAGCCCAAAGAGACGTGTGTGAAAGCAAATAAAAGATTTTTATGAAAGTGGTGAATGTTTGAGAGAGAGAGAAATTTGTTCAAGAAACAGCCTTGTAAATTAGACTAAAATAAAGCATAGGACTAATTTATGTCTGATGGTAAAATAATTATTGACTATATTCATATAAAATAAAACAAATAATAAAGGGAAAATAAATCTGTTAGTTTGTTAAGATAAGAGTTTAATACAAAAAGAAATAAAATAAGAGGAATAAATAGATAATAAATAAAGAGATATTTCGTGCAAAGTAATATTTGAAAAGATATAAGAAATGATTACCCCAGTTGAATCATTAGGGAAAAAGTACCCATTATGTAGTGAAGTAATAGGAAAAATGTCAAACAAATGGCAAATTTGCAAAGACAATAGGATTCTCGGGACAAAAACAGTTAATTCCTATGACGGCTCCTGTGTGCTTAGAAGCTAAAAACAAAAGTGTGACCTTGATTGGTATTGATTGATACCTGTCCTCGTATCAATCAAACTCCTGTTAATCTATTAGGAAGAGATGCATTATGTAAATTAGACTTCAAATTTGGTGTTCTCCTGATGGAGTGTACATAGACTTCCAAGGGATAGGAACTCAAATGACAATGGCAGAGCCAAAAGCAAATGTATATTGGCTAGGACAAATTGAAAATGACGTAAGACCCTTTGGCGAGACATTAATGACATTAATTGACACATGGGGAAAGTTTATTGAAGCACAGATTTCTGAAGCACAGTTGCCAAAGTCAGAGTTTCACTGTACTATGATGTATGATCCTGACAGAAATGCAAAAATAGAACAAAGATTGCAAAAAGAAACTGAAAATCAAAAGGTTGAACTTATCTTGAAGAACATCATAACAGGTAAACAGGGAGCAGCAGTGAGTATAAACTGAGAATGAATTCATAAAGAAGTGGTTCAGTGTACCAGAATCTGTTCCACATGTGTCTTTATATGTAGGAAAGAATTGGGAAACAAAAGACTTAGGGCCAATGATGAAAAAAGCTGAACAATGCCAGTGGGAGCCAACCATAAATCCGTTAATTTTTCATTCGAATGACAAAAATTTCATTCAAATTTTGTGTGCAACACAAGTGATAGGGACTCTCAGGAAATAGTCATTGATGAAAAATACAAAAACAGATGACAATAGCACCTAAAACAATGGAGACTATTGATGTTGAACTTTTTAATGAAGCAGAGCAACAAGTGCCTACTGAATTATGGTCTCAACATGATACAGATGTAGGATTGGAAAAGTCAGCTAGCCCTATAATTATCCAGCTAAAACCAGGTGCATGTTTGCCTAGAAAATCTCAGTATCCTTTAAAGCCTGAAGCTGAAGCAGCCATTAAGAATACTATTGAAGGTCTACTATTATTGAAGGTACTATTGAAAAGCAGGAGTATTGATAGAAACAAATAGCTATTGTAACACTCCAATTCTTCCTGTAATTAAAGCGAACAAATCTAAATGGCGTCTTGTGCATGATTTGAGAGCAATTAATGACATAGCAGAAGACTGGCCAGCTGATGTGCCAAATCCACATACGCTCATGTTGCAATATGTAGAGGATTTGATGATTTGTTCAACAACACGCGAACAGTGTCACAAAGATTCTATTAAAGTACTTACAAAGTTAGCACAAGGAGGACACAAGGCTTCTAAAAGTAAACTGCAGTACTGTCAGCCGCAGGTTGAGTGTTTGGGAAAATTGATATCACATGGCACAAAAGCTATAGCTCCAGCTCAGTTGGAGGGTATAAGTAAAGCACCTTTGCCACAGACTGTAAAACAAATGATGACTTTTTTTTTAGGAATGACAGGATTCAGTGCTGATTGGATAGAAGACTATGCAATAAAAACAGCTCCATTGAGAGAAATAATGAAACAAGCAGGACTGCAGAAATTGAATAATCAGCTAAAATGGAATACAGATGCTTTAATAGCATTTGAATCTATAAAGAAGGAATTACAAAAAGCACCAGCACTTGGAAATCCTGATTACACAAGAGAGTTTTATTTATATGTGGCAAACAGAGAAGATGGATATGTATCAGCTGTTCTGACGCAGGAGACTTGTAGTGGCAGGAAAAAGCAACCCATTGCATATTATAGTACTAAACTTGATAATGTAGCTCAGGGTTATCCACCATGCTACCAGGTTCTTGCAGCAGTGCACTATGCATATGAGAAAGCATCTACAATTACTATGGGATATCCAGTGACTGTTATTGCACATCATAAAATTGTGGAATTGATAAAACAAGGAAAATTTGTTTTGACTCAAGCTCGTATTTTAGCATATTCATCATTGTTGACATATCCAGATGTTACCATTAAGAGATGTAATTCAGTGAATCCAGCTGAACTGATTCCTTTGCAGCATGAAGGAGAGCCGCGTGATTGTGTGGCCAATTCCTGGCATTCACAAGATTACGTCCAGATCTTGAATCTACACCAATTGCTGAAGCAGAAGTGATCTACTTTGTAGATGGTTCAAGTTATAAAGATCATTTGGGAAATCATGCAGGATAATTCAGTGGTAAGAAAAGAAGGGGAGAACTTTGAGCCTGTAATATCTCAATACTGTGCACAGCCATGCTCTGCTCAGTTAGCAGAATTGAAAGCTCTCACGGCTGCATGTCAGGCAGCAAAGGGACAAATAGTGAATATCTTTACAGATTCAGCTTATGCTCATGGTGTGTGTCATTTGTTTGGAGCAGTGTGGAAGCAAAGAGGGTTCTAAAGAGTGATGGAACTCCCATCCAGCATGCTGAACAGATATGTGAGTTGATTTCTGTTATGATGCTACTAAAAACGATTAGCCCATCATTAAATGTCAGGCTCATAAAAAAGGAAATTACTTTGTCATTAAACGTAACAACATGGCAGACTTGGAAGCTAAAAAGGCATCGGGATGTCAAGTAGCAATATTAACACCAGTAGTTCTCATAGAACCACAACCTCAAATGGATGATATTGTTAGAATACAGCAGCAAGCTGGCCCGTATGAACATTCCTCAAAGGGGGGAAATGTTGAAGTGTTTATTGCATTAATATTGCATGAATAATAAGTATTTTATTATAATTCAACTGTATGATTATACACTATTATTTATATCTGTATGATGATATTCAGCTGAGGGAGTGCAGGGGTCTGCAGGAGACTGGAAGACCACCCCTCACAGTGCTGGGTGTTAAGTCCATATATGGATATAGTGCTGGACTCAAGCCAAGTTAAGACATATGGGGGAAAAATAAACAATGACGTAGTGGGTTTGGAATGTCTAGGAACTGCCTATATAATGGGGGATTTCCCTGAGTCGTGAGGAGATCTGCAGATCGACTCGGTTTTGTTTGAAAGAATAAAACCTATATTCTGGCATCAAAGACTGAGTGAAGTGTTATTTCCAAAGAAGAGAAAAAAACGGCAGCATTTAATCCACAACATTTGGCACCCCAGATGGGACTTGAAAGGAGCTGAGGTGGACGATCGCCCGTATGAACATTCCTCAAAGGGGGGAAATGTTGAAGTGTTTATTGCATTAATATTGCATGAATAATAAGTATTTTATTATAATTCAACTGTATGATTATACACTATTATTTATATCTGTATGATGATATTCAGCTGAGGGAGTGCAGGGGTCTGCAGGAGACTGGAAGACCACCCCTCACAGTGCTGGGTGTTAAGTCCATATATGGATATAGTGCTGGACTCAAGCCAAGTTAAGACATATGGGGGAAAAATAAACAATGACGTAGTGGGTTTGGAATGTCTAGGAACTGCCTATATAATGGGGGATTTCCCTGAGTCGTGAGGAGATCTGCAGATCGACTGGTTTTGTTTGAAAGAATAAAACCTATATTCTGGCATCAAAGACTGAGTGAAGTGTTATTTCCAAAGAAGAGAAAAAAACGGCAGCATTTAATCCACAACATTTGGCACCCCAGATGGGACTTGAAAGGAGCTGAGGTGGACGATCCATGACTGGGCTTAACTGAATGAACAACACAAATATACGACTGGCCAGGTAAGCAGATTTTGCTTAATTTTGTGTTGGTGGCACAGTTTGCCTGGGAGTGGTGAGACACTTTAAAAAGCTTCTCCAAAATGAAAGAACTAATTAGGAAGAGGGTCTTTGATTCCAGAATAATTGTATGAGTGTGAGGCCTTGTCGATATCGTATGTGTTTGTTAGTCAGGTCTGTGTTTGTGCACAGATGACGTCAGGGTTGGTTACTACTTCGTGTAACTTAAGGGTTAATGCGAAGGTTTGCTCGATAGCTGATTAAATGTTTTATGTCTGTGTTTCGATCTTAATACCGCTCAAGCTATAGATTGAGGACTGCCATAGAAGATGAAACTAAAATAGGTGATTAAGATATATCGCGATACCGCTATATTACGACCAGAGACTTGTGAGGAATAGAAATAGTATTTCATTCTCATCACTACTCTGACGACGGATATAGGTCTGTCATGGGCGATTTATAGAAGGTTCTCTTGCGTGAATACCGCTTTGTGACGTGCCTTGCACGAAGGGCCGAATGGACGGAGAGAATAAAATTAAACTTCCTTTTGTTGTTACTGTTCTATTTCGATAGAAGCTGTTCGAACAAAGGGTGCATTTAATCGAAATCTAAACATTACCTTAAATTGAAAATCCTGTGATACCGTCTCAATTAATACAGTTGAGAGTCTGCTTGGACAGGTGTTGTGTTGTTTGGTTAAATTGGCAATTATTGGAATTAAATCCTACGTTTTGTGGGTGAAAGTCTTATGGTTACCACTCAGCACGCTGATCCAGTGACTGTTATTGCACATCATAAAATTGTGGAATTGATAAAACAAGGAAAATTAGTTTTGACTCAAGCTCGTATTTTAGCATATTCATCATTGTTGACATATCCAGATGTTACCATTAAGAGATGTAATACAGTGAATCCAGCTGAACTGATTCCTTTGCAGCATGAAGGAGAGCCGCGTGATTGTGTGGCCAATTCCCTGGCATTCACAAGATTACGTCCAGATCTTGAATCTACACCAATTGCTGAAGCAGAAGTGATCTACTTTGTAGATGGTTCAAGTTATAAAGATCATTTGGGAAATCATGCAGGATAATTCAGTGGTAAGAAAAGAAGGGGAGAACTTTGAGCCTGTAATATCTCAATACTGTGCACAGCCATGCTCTGCTCAGTTAGCAGAATTGAAAGCTCTCACGGCTGCATGTCAGGCAGCAAAGGGACAAATAGCGAATATCTTTACAGATTCAGCTTATGCTCATGGTGTGTGTCATTTGTTTGGAGCAGTGTGGAAGCAAAGAGGGTTCTAAAAGAGTGATGGAACTCCCATCCAGCATGCTGAACAGATATGTGAGTTGATTTCTGTTATGATGCTACCAAAACGATTAGCCCATCATTAAATGTCAGGCTCATAAAAAAGGAAATTACTTTGTCATTAAACGTAACAACATGGCAGACTTGAAGCTAAAAAGCATCGGGATGTCAAGTAGCAATATTAACACCAGTAGTTCTCATAGAACCACAACCTCAAATGGATGATATTGTTAGAATACAGCAGCAAGCTGGCCCGTATGAACATTCAATGTGGAATCAAAGGGGGGCCCACACAATATGAAAAGGGTCTTTGGCGTTCACATGATGGACAGACTGTTGCATCAACAGCTCTTTTAAACATCCTCATTTTTGGATGCACATGGGTTTTTTGACCATTGTGCAAGGGGGGAGGTGATAAAGAAAATAAAAGATCAAGGAGAGGGTAAATGGTACCCTCAAGGCAAAAGGTAAACTTTACTGGATTGATGCCTTACCACTTGCATTAATGAGTTATCGCATGCAAACTAACAGAAGTACGCATCTAACACCGCATGAAATGCTTACGGGTCGACCCATGCCTGTGCCATATTGTAGAGGACCGCACAAAGGACCTCGTTTGGAACAATTGCAACTGGAGTTGAGATCGTATATGAAAAAACTAACTGTATAATATATATATAGCTATACATAAAGCTATATATTTGCAGGAAATAAGAAAGCAGCCCAGTGAAGAGACGGAGACACCTTGTCCGAGATCTGGGTTGAAGAGGATTAGCGCACGAGAGTTTTTAAATATATATATATATAGCATGATTATTTTTGATGTATTCTACATAACTGTGACAACCACAGGCAAGGCTGAACAAAATGCACGCACATGCTTATAACAATGTTTCATTTTGAAGGAAAGGATTAGGGAGAATTGAATCTTTTACTCTTTTTGGAAAAAAGAAAAAAACTGAAATAAAAATAAAAATAAAAAAAGTCTGAAAAGAGATGTTTGGTTCTACTTCTCCTCTGGAGTGTGGTTGCAATAATCTGGTCATTGGAAATGAAACTAAGTGACTTGATTTGGTTGCTGTGTAGCATAACTGAGGAGGCTGGATTTTGACGCTACACTCTGGGGGTAAAGAATAGTGAAAGTGAGAAAAAACTTCCAATGCAAAAGCAGTTATCTCTTCAATGCACAACAAGTTAGGCAATCCAAACGAAAGAACTTGCAATGCAAATTAACTTATCTCTTAAATGCAAAAGTTCTTGTAACAGATGCCAAAGCAATAACTTGTAATGCACTTTCTCTTCAATGTACAACGAGATCTTATATGTATGCAAAAACAATAACTTGCAATGCAAAAATACTTATCTCTATAAAAGCACTACGAGATCATGCATTGCTAAAGAAATAATCTCGTCAATGCACAAGTTCTTGCAAGCGATGCAAAAAGCAAGAACTTCCCAATACAAATGAACTCATCCCTTGAATGCACAAGTTCTTGTAAACGATATAAAAGCAAAAACTTGTAATACTTTCTACAGAAGCACCACGAGATTATGTATGCATTGCTAAAGAAATTAATCTCGTCAATGCAAAAGCAGTTATCTCTTCAATGCACAAGTGTAGGCAATGCAAAAGCAATAACTTGCAATGCAAATGCACTTAATCTCTTCAATGCACAAGTTCTTGCAAGCGATGCAAAAGCAATAACTTGCAATGCAAATTAATTTATCCCTTGAATGCACAAGTTCTTGTAACGATATAAAAGAAAAACTTGTAATACAAAAATACTTTCTACAGAAGCACCACGAGATCATGTATGCATTGCTAAAGAAATAATCTCTTAAATGCACAAGTTCTTGTAAGCGATGCAAAAGAAAAAATTCTCTAATGCAAAAGCAGTTATCTCTTCAATGCACAACAAGTTATTGTAGGCAATGCAAAAGAAAGAACTTGCAATGCAAAAATACTTATCTCTACAAAAGCACTACGAGATCATGTATGCATTGCTAAAGAAATAATCTCGTCAATGCACAAGTTCTAGTAGGCGATGCATTAGCAATAACTTGCAATGCAAATGATCTTTATCTCTTAAATGCACAAGTTCTTGTAAGGATGTTAAAGCAACAACTTGCAATGCAAATGCACTTATCTCTTCAATGCACAAGTTCTTGTAAGCATGCAAAAAAAAAAAGAACTTCCAATGCAAATGCAATTCAAATTTGAGATTATTGCAAAAATCTCTTCAATGCACAAGTTCTTGCAAGCGATGCAAAAGCAATAACTTGCAATGCAAATGAACTTATCCCTTGAATGCACAAGTTCTTGTAACGATATAAAAGAAAAACTTGTAATACAAAAATACTTTCTACAGAAGCACCACGAGATCATGTATGCATTGCTAAAGAAATAATCTCTTAAATGCACAAGTTCTTGTAACGATATAAAAGCAACAACTTGTAATGCAAAAATACTTTCTACATAAGCACCACGAGATCATGTATGCATTGCTAAACAAATTAATCTCGTCAATGCAAAAGCAGTTATCTCTTCAATGCACAAGTTAGTGTAGGCAATGCAAAAGCAATAACTTGCAATGCAAATGCACTTAATCTCTTCAATGCACAAGTTAGTGTAGGCAATGCAAAAGCAAGAACTTGCAATGCAAAAATACTTATCTCTACAAAAGCACTACGAGATCATGTATGCATTGCTAAAGAAATAATCTCGTCAATGCACAAGTTCTAGTAAGCGATGCATAAGCAGTAACTTGCAATGCAAATGAATTTATCTCTTAAATGCACAAGTTCTTGTAAGGAGGTTAAAGCAACAACTTGCAATGCAAAAATACTTTCTATAGAAGCACGACGAGATCATGTATGCATTCCTGAAGCAATAATCTCGTAAATGTACAAGTTACTGTAAGCGATGCAAAAGCAACAACTTGCAATGCAAATGCACTTATCTCTTCAATGCACAAGTTCTTGAAGCGATGCAAAAAAAAAGAACTTCCAATGCAAATGCACTTCAAATTTGAGATTTTTGCAAAAATCTCTTCAATGCACAAGTTCTTGCAAGCGATGCAAAAGCAATAACTTGCAATGCAAATGAACTTATCCCTTGAATGCACAAGTTCTTGTAACGATATAAAAGAAAAACTTGTAATACAAAAATACTTTCTACAGAAGCACGACGAGATCATGTATACAAAAACTTGTAATGCACTTTCTCTTCAATGCACAACGAGATCTTATAATGCAATACAAAAGCAATTATCTATCAATTCACAAGTAATTATTGTGTAAGCAATGCAAGAACTTGCAATGCAAAAGTACTTATCACTACAAAAGCACAACGAGATCATCTATAAATTGCTAAAGAAATAATCTCGTCAATGCACGACAAGTTATTGTAAGCGATGCAAAAGCAAGAACTTACAATGCAAATGAATTTATCTCTTGAATGCACAAGTTCTTGTAACGATATAAAAGAAAAACTTGTAATACAAAAATACTTTCTACAGAAGCACCACAAGATCATGTCTGCATTGCCAAAGAAAAATCTCGTCAATGCAAAAGCAATTATCTCTTTAATGCACGAGACAAGTTATTGTAAGCGATGCAAAAGCAATAACTTGCAATGCAAAAATACTTATCTCTAGAAATCACTACGAGATCATAGTAAGCGACGAAAAAGCAAGATTTGCAATACAAAAGCAATTATCTCTTCAATGCACAAGTTATTGCAAAGCAACACTTTTTTTTCTATTTTTTGTCAACACTTTTTGTCTATTTAAAAGCAACAACTTGCACTGCAAATGCACTTTATCTCTTCAAATCACAAGTTCTTTTAAGCGATGCAAAAGCAAGAACTTTCAATGCAAAAGCAGTTATCTTTTCAATGCACAACAAGCAGGCAATGCAAAAGCAATAACTTGCAATGCAAATGAACTTATCCCTTAATGCACAAGTTCTTGTAACTTCTTGCACTTTCTCTTCAATGTACAACGAGATCATGTATGCATTGCTAAAGAAATAATCTCGTCAATGCACAAGTTCTAGTAAGCGATGCATAAGCAATAACTTGCAATGCAAATGAATTTATCTCTTAAATGCACAAGTTCTTGTAAGGATGTTAAAGCAAGAACTTGTAATGCAAAAATACTTTCTACAAAAGCACGACGAGATCATGTATGCATTGCCAAAGAAATAATCTCGTCAATGCAAAAGCAATTAATCTCTTCAATGCACAAAGTTATTGTAAGCGATGCAAAAGCAAGAACTTGCAATGCAAAAGTACTTATCACTACAAAAGCAGAACGAGATCATCTATGAATTGCTAAAGAAATAATCTCGTCAGCACGACAAGTTATTGTAAGCGATGCAAAAGCTAGAACTTGCAATGCAAATTAACTTATCTCTTAAATGCATAAGTTCTTGTAACGATGTAAAAGCAAAATCTTCTAATAAAAATATTTTCTTAAGAAGCACGACGAGATCATGTATACAAAAAGTTGTAATGCACTTTCTCTTCAATGCACAACGAGATCTTATAATGCAATACAAAAGCAATTATCTATCAATTCACAAGTAATTATTGTGTAAAGCAATGCAAAAGCAAGAACTTGCAATGCAAAAATACTTATCTCTACAAAAGCACTACGAGATCATGTATGCATTGCTAAAGAAATAATCTTGTGCATTGAAGAGATAACTGCTTTTGCATTGGAAGTTTTTTCTTTTGCATCGCTTACAAGAATTTGTGCATTTACGAGATTATTTCTTTAGCAATGCATATATGATCTCGTGGTGCTTCTATAGAAAGTATTTTTGTATTACAAGTTTTTGCTTTAATATCGTTACACAATTCGTGCATTTAAGAGATAAGTTCATTTGCATTGCAAGTTCTTGCTTTTGCATCGCTTACAATAACTTGTGCATTGAAGAGATAATTGCTTTTGCATTGACGAGATTATTTCTTTAGCAATTCATAGATGATCTCGTTAAATGCACAAGTTCTTGTAAGGATGTTAAAGCAACAACTTGCAATGCAAAAATACTTTCTACAGAAGCACGACGGATCATGTATGCATTCCTGAAGCAATAATCTCGTAAATGCACAAGTTACTGTAAGCGATGCAAAAAAAAAGAACTTCCAATGCAAATGCACTTCAAATTTGAGATTTTTGCAAAAATCTCTTCAATGCACAAGTTCTTGCAAGCGATGCAAAAGCAATAACTTGCAATGCAAATGAACTTATCCCTTGAATGCACAAGTTCTTGTAACGATATAAAAGAAAAACTTGTAATACAAAAATCCTTTCTACAGAAGCACGACGAGATCATGTATACAAAAACTTGTAATGCACTTTCTCTTCAATGCACAACGAGATCTTATAATGCAATACAAAAGCAATTATCTATCAATTCACAAGTAATTATTGTGTAAGCAATGCAAAAGCAAGAACTTGCAATGCAAAAGTACTTATTACTACAAAAGCACAACGATCTCATCTATAAATTGCTAAAGAAATAATCTCGTCAATGCACAAGTTATTGTAAGCGATGCAAAAGCAAGAACTTACAATGCAAATGAATTTATCTCTTGAATGCACAAGTTCTTGTAACACAAGTACAACACAATACAATACAAGTATTTTTGTATTACAAGTTTTTGCTTTTATATAAAAGAAAAACTTTTATATCTCGTCAATGCAAAAGCAATTATCTCTTTAATGCACGACAAGTTATTGTAAGCGATGCAAAAGCAATAACTTGCAATGCAAAAATACTTATCTCTACAAATCACTACGAGATCATGTCAATGCACAAGTCAATGCTAAAGTCAATGCACAAGTTCTAGTAAGCGACGAAAAAGCAAGATTTGCAATACAAATGCAATTATCTCTTCAATGCACAAGTTATTGGTGTCTATTTAAAAGCAAGAATTTGCAGTGCAAATGCACTTCTCTCTTCAATTCAAAAGTTCTTGTAAGCGATGCAAAAGCAACAACTTGCACTGCAAATGCACTTTATCTCTTCAAATCACAAGTTCTTTTAAGCGATGCAAAAGCAAGAACTTTCAATGCAAAAGCAGTTATCTTTTCAATGCACAAGCAGGCAATGCAAAAGCAATAACTTGCAATGCAAATGAACTTATCCCTTGAATGCACAAGTTCTTGTAACTTCTTGCACTTTCTCTTCAATGTACAACGAGATCATGTATGCATTGCTAAAGAAAGAATCTCGTCAATGCACAAGTTCTAGTAAGCGATGCATAAGCAATAACTTGTTAACAAATGAACTTTCTACAGAAGCACGACGAGATCATGTATGCATTCCTGAAGCAATAATCTCTTCAATACACAAGCTCTTGTAAGCGATTGCAAAAGCAAGAACTTCCAATGCAAAAGCAGTAATCTCTTCAATGCACAACAAGTTAGAGTAGGCAATGCAAAAGCAATAACTTGCAATGCAAATGCACTTAATCTCTTAAATGCATAAATTCGTTTTGCAATCGCTTACAATAATCTCGTCAATGCAAAAGTAATTATTGTAAGCGATGCAAAAGCAAGAACTTTGCAATGCAAATGCCCTTTTTTCTTCAATGCAAAAGTTATTTTAACAGATGCCAAAGCAATAACTTGTAATGCACTTTCTCTTCAATGTACAACGAGATCATGTATGCATTGCTAAAGAAATAATCTCGTCAATGCACAAATTCTTGCAAGCGATGCATAATCAATAACTTGCAATGCAAATGAATTTATCTCTTAAATGCACAAGTTCTTGTAAGGATGTTAAAGCAACAACTTGTAATGCAAAAATACTTTCTCTGTAGAAAGCACCACGAGATCATGTATGCATTGCTAAAGAAAATAATCTCGTCAGTGCAAAAGCAGTTATCTCTTCAATGCACAACAAGTTATTGTAAGCAATGCAAAAGCAAGAACTTGCAATGCAAATGCACTTAATGTCTTCAATGCACAAGTTCTTGAAGTGATGCAAAAGTAAGAAATTGCAATGCAAATAAAACGTCTCTTAAATGCACAAATTCTGTAACGATATTAAAGCAAAAACTTGTAATACAAAAATACTTTCTATAGAAGCACCACGAGATCATATATGCATTGCTAAAGAAATAATCTCTTCAATGCACATGTTCTTGTAAGCGATGCAAAAGAAAAAACTTCCAATGCAAAAGCAGTTATCTCTTTCAATGCACAACAAGTTATTTAGGCAATGCAAAAGCAATAACATGCAATGCAAATTGCATTTAATCTCTTAAATGCACAAGTTCTTGTAACGATTTTAAAGCAACAACTTGTAATGCAAAAATACTTTCTCTGTAGAAAGCACCACGAGATCATGTATGCATTGCTAAAGAAAATAATCTCGTCAGTGCAAAAGCAGTTATCTCTTCAATGCACAACAAGTTATTGTAAGCAATGCAAAAGCAAGAACTTGCAATGGAAATGAACTTATCTCTTAAATGCACAAGTTTTTGTAACAGATGCCAAAGCAATAACTTGTAATGAATGCACGTTCTCTTCAATGTACAACGAGATCTTATATGTATGCAAAAATAATAACTTGCAATGCAAAAATACTTATCTCTACAAAAGCACTACGAGATCATGCATTGCTAAAGAAATAATCTCGTCAATGCAAAAGCAGTTATCTCTTCAATGCACAACAAGTTAGTGTAGGCAATGCAAAAGCAATAACTTGCAATGCAAATGCACTTAATCTCTTCAATGCACAAGTTCTTGCAAGCGATGCAAAAGCAATAACTTGCAATGCAAATGAACTTATCCCTTGAATGCACAAATTCTTGTAACGATATAAAAGAAAAACTTGTAATACAAAAATACTTTCTACAGAAGCACCACGAGATCATGTATGCATTCTAAAGAAATAATCTCTTAAATGCACAAGTTCTTGTAAGCGATGCAAAAGAAAAAACTTCCAATGCAAATGCACTTAATCTCTTCAATGCACAAGTTCTTGAAGTGATGCAAAAGTAAGAAATTGCAATGCAATTTGCAAAATAATGCAAACTCTTAAATGCACAAATTCTTGTAACGATGTAAAATCAAGAACTTGCAATACAAAATACTTATCTCTACAAAAGCACTTACGAGATCATGTATGCATTGCTAAAGAAATAATAATCTCGTAAAATGCACAGCAAGTTATTGGTGTCTATTTAAAAGAACTTGCAGTACAAATGCACTTATCTTATTGCAAGTTCTTGTCAATGAAGACAGCACTCCTGGTCACTTTGGCCTCCATCAAGAGGGGGGAGCTGCAGGCATTTTCGGTTGACGAAGTGTGCCTGGAAATCGGGCCGGCCAATTCTCACGTGATCCTGAGACCCCGGCCTGGATATGTACCCAAGGTTCCATAACACCGTTCAGAGACCAGGTGGTGAACCTGCAAGCGCTGCCCTTGGAGGAGGCAGACCCAGCCTTGGCACTGCTCTGTCCAGTACGCGCCCTCCGTGCTTACATAGACAGAACGT
The DNA here is from genome assembly GCA_018749465.1 of Paracanthobrama guichenoti. Classification (NCBI taxonomy): domain Eukaryota; kingdom Metazoa; phylum Chordata; class Actinopteri; order Cypriniformes; family Gobionidae; genus Paracanthobrama; species Paracanthobrama guichenoti. The sequence continues at coordinate 37,350,808 of CM031962.1, read as the reverse complement.
AGTGTTCTCAAGACTTCAGACCAACTCTTTGTCTCTTATGGTGGGAAGCTGAAGGGAAAGGCTCTCACAAAGCAAAGGTTGTCCCACTGGATAGTGGATGCCATTGTTTTGGCTTACCAGACGCAGGGGTGTCCATGCCCTCTTGGGGTCAGGGCCCACTCTACTCTGAGTGTGGCGCTCCTGAACATATTTCAAGGATTTTTCAATCTTGAACTTTCTACACCGACTAATGATTCCTGCTATCTTTAAATTTTCCTTGACTCCGTCTGATTTTAAATCAGCCAGACATTCATCTATATTTGATGTACTGAACATATTTTCAGATCAAACTGACCTCGGTCTTGAACTTTCTATAGATACTCTCATAGACTGCTACTGATGTTACATCAGCCAGACCTATTGAATATCTTTCTGGCCACAGAGTCTTCAAACTTTATCATTCCATTCCTACTTATGAACTCCTTATGTTATTTCAGCTAGGATGTAGTCCAAGGCCTTCATTCAAGAATTTCCTATACAGACTAATCAGGCCTTCTGATGTCTCATCAACAATATGGTAGTCCATATTTTACATAACATATTTCAGGCCAATCATATCAATCTTGAAACTTAGTCTGTACTAAAGACTCAATCTGATGTCAAACTGCCGTTACCAAAAATTTTAGTAGCTTTTTATATATAGTCTTTAGACAAAAATGGTCATTATAATTTTTCTCTATTTAAATCAATTCAATTTAAACTTATACAAAATTTAAATCAGGCTGCACTGTAAAACCTGATAAGTTCAGAATACTCAAAACTTTTGAGTTGGTTTACTTAAATGTTTTGAGGTAATCGGTGTCTACAATACAAACAATATTTATAAATTATAATTAAGCCAAACTTAAAAGTTTATATTGTATTTTATCATGTATTTATTATTTAGTTTACCATGTGTAATGTTTTTAATTTATCCATACATAGTTGTTTTGATGCAAAAATAATCAATTTATTAGTAAACCTGACTCAAAATACACATTTATGACTCGTAGGCTAATGAATTGATCATGCTGAAGATCAGCATATAAAAACAAACAAACAAACAAACAAAGAACAAGTGCCGTTTTAAGAAATCCAGGTCATAAAAGTCAAGAATTTGAGGAAATTCAACTCTTACACCAATGCATCAAACTGAAAGTGAAAATGAAAAATACTTAGTTTACTAAGTAATACTAAAGTTTAACTTAGTACATTAGAAGTAGACAATAGCATTTATATTGAAGAAGAGTATTCCACAGCTCACTGTTCAACAGGCAATTGTATAGGTAGGTGAATATTCTTGCAATGTATATATAATTGAAATGCTAGGTACAGTACCTGCCAAAAGTTTGGAAACATTAAAATTGTTATGCTTTTGAAAGAAGTCTCTTACGCTCAGCAAGGTTGCACTTAAAAAGGGCCTAAAAGGCCTATAAAAAAAACGTATAGGGTCTCAGCACTTGGTTTTTGAGCTGCTGGTTACAAAAACTTTATTGAGCGTTTTGACATGCACATGCCCATGACATGTCCAGAGAATCTTGAGACGCGCCTCGCTGTCATTCGTAGTCTGTGTGAGTACTACCAGCCCTGAAAGTTTCAAGTCTCTACGACTTATGGTTTGGTCTGCCTGATCAGTTTTAGATGGAGAATGATGCATCATGGGAAAATTAACAATTACAATAGGGTTTCAGCCTTTCAGGCTTGAATCCCTAATAAAAATCAGTACAATTACAATAGGGTTTCAGCACTTTGTGCTTGAACCTCTAATTAACACAAGTAAGCCAACTTTATTTTATATTTGAATACAATGAAGAAAGTGACTTGTAGTTACTGTTGATAAATTGACACAGCAGTCCCTATCAGAACCTTATTTGGACCATCTTTAACTTACCTGGACATCAATAAACACTTAGGCGTGATGCAGCATCTCTGATATTTTTCCTGTACGTGCTGCTTTCTGTCTAAACAAGACCATGAATTTGTGGTGTGTGTGTCGGTCGAGCTCAGCATAGAACTGGTTCCGTAGGTTGACATTTGTGATGCGTTGAAACTCAACACAAACCTAGAAAAACAAAAGTTATGCACAGAGTGTATAATAACCAATATAATGAATTTAGAAAAAAGAAAGAGTGTTTTACCTGTGATTCAATCTGAAGGGCCGGCCATTTCTCTAAGAAGGTCTTCACCAATGGATTCTCCAGAACAATCTCCTGGCGACGAAGGGCAAAGGTCTTCTGCATAAGATTTGCGATCAACAATAAGTTTTTCTCTCTTTTCTCAACTTCAGCAATAATCTGAACTCTCATTTCTTCCAGACTGGTCTGGCTTTCTCCTCTGGGGAAGTTTGGAAGGTAGTTAACTTCAGCCCGTCTGGCTCTTTTTATGTTTGAGTGCGGGTGCTCTTTTTCAGGGTTGTTTTTGCTCCTCTTGCCTGTGTTGACAGACAACCTCCACACATCCAGATCTGGGCACGAAAACTGGCCATTTTAAATCTGAGACTCATCTTCCACCCGTACCATCCACTCTCACTTCCAGGCTCCTTAAGACATGGATGAGCTTTAACAAGAGCCTCTGCTGCCATTCCTATGTCCCTATCACTGGGGTATGGTTTGAATTTGTGCATCACTTCAGCCATGTTCTCTAAGATGTTGTGCTTTTGGGCCCTGGTTAATTTCAGCATCATTCCAGATCTTTCAAAGGCCACATTTCCCTCTTCAAGGATGCTCCACTTCATAGGAAAACGTAGGCACAGGGAATATGTCAGGCCAGGTGTTTTGACGCTGGCTTACTGGAACACACGCTGGCTTACAATTTTCAATGTGCCCTTCTCAGGTAACTCTTGGATATCAACTAGGATCCACCAAAATCAGGATCCTCATATTGCAGTGTAAACTCAAAGTCCAGTTTTGCTTGACTTTCTCTCGCAGTATGTTAATTACTACTGATACTGGCCGCTCTGTCAGAGTTAACTTGACGGCAACATCTGAGGCAATGTAAACACGTAGCAGGAATTTCTGGAGTTCTGCTGTCATCTGGAAGACAATATATTTGATTTAGATTCAGCCGAGGGGACAGTTCACCAAAAAAGGAAAATCTGCTATCATTTACTGTCATGTTGTATCAAACTCAAGATTTTTTTTTAACACAAATTATGGCATTTTTTTAAATCAATGTCCCTCCACTGAAAGCCAACCCAACCAAAATGTTCAAGATTCAAAATTGACAGTTAATTACCACCATTTACACATTGTCAGTATAACTTTAAAGACCTTATAATGGAATAAAATATATTTCATTTTTGTAGGCTTTGCTGACAAGAAAACAAAAAAATTGACCTCATGTAAAAAAATTTTAAAAAAAATCAACAGTTCTGTTGTTGAAAAAAAAAAACACAATGTCAATCTACTTTCAGTGTAGCAGTATGAATCGTTTGGGTGTCAACAGCAGTTTTCCTTCAACACTGTATGCAGAGAGGGGGAGGCAGTCATTGAGCTCTGATATGCTCTAGACAGTCATATTCCCTGGTGAAAGCTCATATGATCTTAAGTGTTCAATGTAGCATGATTTGTGCTCTTGGCAAAGAAATGTGGCGTTGTTGTTAACAAGAAGAATCTGTTAAATTTTGCTAAACTGAGGCAGTCCCCCCATCCCAACATCATAATCAGTACCATCAATAATGATTTTTGATGTGCTGTAAATCATGTTGCATGTTTTCAACGTATACTTTTGCAACCTCATGAAGTGATGAAACCAACACAGAAGAGACATTTGATGTCTACTGATGTGGTTTAAAGAATGATGGTGCATTCAGGTAGTATGCCACCATGTGCTGATGCCAGTTGCTAGTGTTTTTAACACATTTTTAAAGTTGTGTGTATCATGTAATACACGCTTGAAAAAGCGGTGTTTCCCCTCAAATCTCATTGTCCACAAATGGACAAGAGGCCCATAACAACGTATGAGATCTGGATAATGCTCCACATAGTGATGCTTAGGGCGCAGTCTGAACTCAGGAAAAAACTTCCTGAAGCATCTGTCTGTGATCCTGTATCTTAGTCTGCAAATACTGGATGGATTCATCATGAAATGATGGAGACAACACCAGCTCTACTAGCTCTTTCAAATCCATCAGAACATTCCAAGTACCATCTCCCTCAGGAACTTCATTACCAATCATCAATGGGAGTAGTCTCAACAATGTGCAATTTTCGTGGCCATTGCCACCAATCGTCTTCTTTCCAGCAAAGTTCTTTGAGATAGCCTTTGGTTTGTCATTCTTGTCTGAATGTTGATAAGGGAATTACACAGTTTTCCTGTTCAAATACTCAAGAGTAAAATATTTGAGCCGAATCATCTCCTGAATACACAGGGACAACTCCACAGGAACAATTCCCTCAAGAAAATCATGCAGTACATCTGGTGGGAATCCAGTGATTGTATGAAAATACCGCAAACTCGCTCTCAAAACACATTCCCCTTGGACACCAAAATGACTTTGACCATCCCCTTGTATAACATCCTGGACATTATGGTCATGGCTGGCTTTTGTTCTTAGGCTAAATTTGCCATCTCCAACTTCATGAGACAGAATTTGGTCTCGTGTAGCATGGGAGAATCTACAAATATGTCCTGCTCTGAAAGACTGCATGAAGCCTGCTAAGGAATGGGCTGCCAGATTATCAGAATCAACACATAAAACAGTCCCTCGTACTGACTTGCCAAGGCACTCAAGGAATACACCATCTTGTTCAAGAGTGCTAAGGTCTTGTAACAGAGGACCAAGTGCTCTTTGGTAGCCACACCTCTGAAGATCAGACACCTTACATAGTACTACTAGCTGAATCACATTTAGCGCAGATCGGTATTTACCTGGTAGATCAGCAACCACCCAGTACACTGAACACAGTTTGTGTATTTTCCTGGATGTACCAAGTGGATTTGTGATTTCAAGATCATCAATGTACAAAATCAGTGGCAGTGACAACTCTGAAGATGACAATAAATCATTCTCTTGGAAATATGAGCCATCTTGATGACTCATGTAATGGCCTTTTCTGGGGATTCTGGTTTCCTTAATTCTGTCAAGGATGTCAGTATGTTTGAACATTTCCTGGATCATCTGGAGTACAGGGACATAAACTACTGTGTGTCCAGGCTCTAACACATACTCAATTGGCTTTACCACAGGGTAATTTTTCTCAATAAATGTTTTTCGTCGTTTAGTTGAAGACAACTCCTTACCTTTAGCTGTGGCACTGACAAAAATATTTGTGTCTTTAACAGCATCTACTAAATCGTTCAGTATAGCTTCAGTAGGAGAGACATGATGCTTCTGTAGTATGTCTTTTAAAGTTTCTTTGACAAGCGGTTGAGACAGAGAAAATATCAAAATATAAGAGTCAGATCATCAACTATTTGCTCACTGAGATGCCATGTCAGAAACATGAAGAATAGTTTGCATTTTCAGAAAAACGGGGGACAAAATATGGTGTAACTGAGTTCTTAACTGGCTGGTGTCACACCAACTGTCATGCTCAGGAAAATCAAACGTGTCTGCATGCTCAGACTGAAAAGGACCCTCAACTTCAAAGTCAGCAGTGCTTATCACTGGGGCACTATCATCTTGAGTTGACACAATGTCATCACAAATATCTAAACTTCCTGCATGTTTCCTACTTTTGTGTGCATTAAATTAAGAATATTTTTGACATTTGTGCGGTAGCCATAGTTCTTAAATGGGCATGTTACAGATTCATGGTTTTTTAAGTGTTTCCTGAAATGAGTGAACATTGTTGCCTCTGAGAAGGGCTGTTTAAAGTCACACAAGGGACAAGAAAAATGTACATGTTCTGCTTGTGCTACTTCACTTGCACCAGCTCTGTGTGTGTCTTTGTGATAAATTAATTTTCAGTGCATTAAATGACTGAAATGTACAAATACAGGTGTCATATAGACAAGGCAAAGGGCTAATTCGTGAATAATTGCTATGCTGTAAACGGTAGTGACTAAATAACTGTGATTTGAGGCCTCATTTATAAACTTTGCGTACGCACAAAAGAAGGCGTACACCGCTCTCTACGCAATAATTGGTATTTATAAAAAGCAAACTTGACGGGAAAATGTGCGGTCCTTCAAGCAAGCTCTGACCCAGGCATACGCACAAAAACGGGTGAAATGAGAAATGGCGACACCGTCGGCAGATGGAAGAAACACGTGAAAGTGTGTGAAACTGTAGACCGTTGTGTAAAAGAAATGGCATTACTGCCTCTCATAAATAACATGAAGACTTCACAAAGCAAGTCTTACAATTAACAGCCTACACAAACACCCGTTTGATCGATCTGCAGTGTAAAACAAACAAAATCAAACGAAAATTACAACAGAAATGCAAATTAACACATATTTGCAAAAAGAAAAGTGAAATATGTTCTGCAATAATATTGGCATGTTATGCAATTCATCCTCATAAATAATATGGTAAACAGAACGAAATAATGTACAAAACTGATATTCTCGTCAATGTGTCCGTTTCTGCGAAGCAGATATAGATGCGATTAGATAGACAGACAGATAATTAGATAGATTAGATGATAGATAGATAGATAGATAGATAGATAGATAGATAGATAGATAGATAGATAGATAGATAGATAGATAGATAGATAGATAGATAGATAGATAGATAGATAGATAGATAGATAGATAGACAGACAGATAGATAGATAGACAGATAGATAGATAGATAGATAGATAGATAGATAGATAGATAGATAGATAGATAGATAGATAGATAGATAGATAGATAGATTAATTGTCCACTGGGGAAAGTTGTTTTCATAGTAAAAATCTGTTCATCAGCTACAGAATCATGGTATTCATGCATATGCCTTTAGTTTGTTTTATTTTTGATAAAATAATGTATGATGCATGTCTCATTCAGAAAGCTGAAATTACATTTGCACTGAACTATTTCCCATTTCCACGTAGATTATAACCAAAATCTGTAGCTTTTCAGATGCAATTAAATGGATTAAATGGATTTTTCAGATGCAATTAAATGAAAAAAAACGCTTTTTTGCCATTTCGTTTTTATTTCGGCCACAGTCCGAGGTTGTGAGGCTACAGCATTTATGACGTCTGCAACCTTTTGCCACTCAAGTGCCTTTTTGGCATTAGTAATGCCCGCACTGTGCCCTCCAAACAACATTTTTCTCCTCTTTTCCAACTTGCCAACGATAACTTCTACTTCACATTGAGTGAAGTTAAGTTTTTTTGATTTCCTCTCTGTGTTTGCCATGATTTCGCAATCGATGAATATTAACTTGTGGGCGTTTCACGGACTATTTATGGGCAACTATGGGCGTGACATGAAGCCTCAAAAGCTGCACTTGCGTTCCAAGATGGCCGAGTAGATAGATGTTTACTGCCGAGCTCTGCAACTGTAAACCTGGAATACGGTAAAAAAAAAAAAAAAAAAACACTTGCCAAAGTCAGACTTTTGAAGGCTATCGTTGTGCTAAATACAACCATAAGACTGTGTGAAAAGAAAAAGCAGCAAAATGTCAAACCGCGACAACATAATCGCTGGAAAATTCCAAAAAGAAGTTAATGCTACCAGACAATGCTAAGCACGCCACTCCAGCAAGGAATCGACAACTGCCACGGTTACGCTGCAACTTCACTGTCTCTTCCAATAGTGGAAGAACTGAGGGACGAGTTTCCACCTTTACCAGTGTTGCCCAGCCAGTCTCCAGCACCAAAGAAAGCTATGCGTTCCAAGACAGAGGATGCAGAGGTTGTTGCCACTCTGTCGAAGCTAATAAATGAAAGAATGAATGATCTTGCGCTGCAGATTGCCGGTCTCCAAAAAAACTGTGGACTTTGCATGTGAAGAGATCAAAGATGTAAAAGGAAGAGTGGGCACTTTGGAAGCGAGGGTCACTAAAGAGGAGGGTCGTGTGGTCGCGAACCAGTGGAGGAAAGAATCTCCCGAAGATAGAATCTCAGACTTCTCGGCGTCAAAGAAGCAGAAAAGGAAGATGCGTGCAAGATTGCCATTGAGATTTGCCAGGCGGTACTGCCAGAATGTAAAAACCGCCTTCATGACACTATTGACATGGTGCATCGCATCGGCCCCAAGGTCCCAAACAGCAGAAAACCCAGAGCTATCATTATCCTGTGGAAAGCAACAAAGACATCCTTGTTTCTCAAGGAAAATCACAATTTGAAGTTTGCAGAGGTCTGTAGATCTGTCAAAAGAAGATCGAGAACGTCGGAGTGAGCTGTGGCCCATCATCGAGAAGGCTCGCAACGAGGGTAAAAAGGCCTACTACGTCGGATGCTGAGGATTCGTTAACGGGACAGAAATTTTCCCGTCTGCAGAATGAAAAGAAGGAAGGGAAGGGAAGAAAAAACAACTATGCTGTTTAGCGGATTCAGTTTAGTGGTCTGGTTGCACAGAGTCATTATATTGTTACCCCCCGCTGTTCTCAGGTTCATAAGATAAGCACCTATAGTACTCTTGAATAACACTGTTTACTTTTTTTACCAAGTTTTTTTTTGTATTATTATTTTAATATAGCATTGCTCGGTCCCTTACTGAGGTAGATTACCTAAGTACTCAATTTTACTTTAATACATTTGTTCTTATTTGTGTATTCTTGTCTTGTCATTTTCCATTGTTTCCCTTAATGCCAGGGGGTTAAGGCAAATTTGTAAACGCAAAGCCTTACGCTAAAAAATATAAAAGTGATTTTTGTTTTTTTCAAGAAAGCCATTCTGTAGCTGCTGACGTGAACTTCTGGAAGGTCCCAATGGGGTAATGATGCATGGTATTCTCACGGGTCAGAAAGGTCAGCTGGGGTCACGATATTGAAAGGTACTTTTGGTGGTAGTATTCTATAATCAGATTGCAATTCTTTGGGTCACTATGTTTGTCTTATAGTTGAATGCAATCGCTCTATCTTTATTATTGTTAACATATATGGTTATAATATCAAACCTGAAAATGATAAGCTCATTAGATGCTAGACTTACTTTCTGGCTCTCTAAATATCCCAATTCGGTTCTCTTAATTGGAGGAGACTTTAATGTTATATTAAATAATTCAATAGATAGGTGGCCACCAGTACAAAATTCTAGGCACGACTTAAAAATAAAAACTTTTATGGAAAAATTTTATGTAACTGACATTTGGAGAGAAAAGTTTCCTGATGATATATAATTTACATGGAGTAACCATTCAGGTTCAAGGAAATCACGTATAGATTTTTGGTTAATTTCTAGTAATGTATCCAAGAACAATGTGACGGTTAGTATCCTTACAACTCCACTTATGGACCATTAAGCTATTTACATAAATTTGCAACTGTGTGCATCAGATTGCACAAACAGATCTTGGGGCATTTAGAAGTTAATTCAGAAATGAAACGATTGATTAAGCATTTTTGGGACAAAGGTAGAAATGAGAAATCCTATGGTACTAATAGGGAACTTTTTAAAATTGAGGCAGGCAAATTCTTTAGACGGTATGGAGCTAAAATGGCTAAATTAAAGGCAGCAGAAGAAGAAAGACTAATTGTTCAAATTTCTTCAATATATCAGTTACCACCAAATGAGGTTTCGGAGGAGGATAAATTACAACTTAGGAACTTTCAATTTAAACTTGATGAGCTGTACCGCCAAAAGGCTGAAGGAGCTTTTATTAGGTCAAGGAAAAGATGGATAGAGGAGGGAGAGCAGAACTCTGCTTACGTTTTCCGCTTAGAAAAGCAAAGATCTAAAACCAACACAATTCATCAGCTGAACATTAATGGAACAGTTACTGATGATGCCAAAACCATCTCCCAATTCTGCTGTGACTTCTACACAAATCTATATAATTCAAACTACAATGCAAATACTGCTACACAATTTATCGACTCTGTAAACAATGCAAAAGTGATAGAAAACTCAGACAGGCTTTATTGTGATAGTCCGTTCAATGAAGAAGAAAGAAGAGGTTGTGAAATCCATTGCTCTTCTTAAAAACAACAAATCTCCGGGCACAGATGGTTTGATGGCAGAATTTTATAAATTATTTTCTGATTTATTAGCTCCTTTCTTGCTACAGGTTTTCAATGAAAGTAGAAAGGGGTACTCTTCCTCCGAGTCTTACTCAAGGCCTTATTACTTTAATTCCAAAACCTAAAAAAGATCTTTTCTCTATTGAAAACTCTATTGAAAACCAATATGTCTGTTAAACAATGATTATAGAATTGTGGCTTTATTACTGCCCAGAAGGATTAAAGATGTGCTAGATGATATAATAGATGTGAGACAGTCTGGCTTTATGAAGAACAGGCATATCTCCAATAATCTTAGACTTGTTTTAGATATTTTGGATTACCCAGACTTAATTGTAGATGATTCATTTATCCTCCTCCTAGACTTCTACAAAGCCTTTGATTCAATTGAGCATGAATTCATATTTCTTTCGCTTAAAAAATTTGGCCTTGGCGATATATTCTGCAGTGCTGTCAAGGCTCTGTATTCCAATGCAAATAGCTCTATTAAAATGAAAAATAGCACAACACCTAGATTTTGGCTTAAACATGGTATCCATCAAGGATGCCCAGTCAGCCCTTATCATTTTTTACTTTGTACCCAAATTCTCACCTCGCATATATCTAACAGTGTTTTGAAAGGTATAAACATAGCAGGCAGAGATGTCATCATCAGTCAATTGGCTGATGATACTACCATTTTTTTGAAAAACGCCAGTCAGGTGCTTATTGCCCTGCAAGTTATTAATGATTTTTCTAAAGCTTCTGGCTTGACGAATGTAAACAAATGTCAATTGTTACCTGTTAAAAATGGTAATTATCACAGTATTTGTAATATATCTATCCAAAATGAAGTAACCTATTTAGGCTTAGTTTTGGGGATCACTTCAGGGAGCTTCGAGATATGGAGAACAGACCAATGAGAATTGGCGTGCGAGATTTGCATCTCGTGCTCCACCCCGCAGCGCACCTTTGTCATTCACTTCGGAGCCGAACACGGTGTTGATGAAGAAGACTGTTCATGCTTCAGCAGAGATGGCACGATCAGCGGTGGCCGCGAGCTCACTGATACAGTGATAAACTGCTGTTTTCACAGCACTGTTTGGTCTGTTGGTTCGGTGAGGGCGTTCCCAATGGTGAGTGCATACACAGGCTGCACTACTCTCTTGTGTTTTGCCGCGGTCGTTCCTGGGTGCTTCAGCACATTTAAAAGAACACATTTTCTTCTAAAAGAGCAGTGTGACACTGCGTCTTTTTCAAGACGTCATTCGACGTCACATGAAGAGTGCTGGGCAGAGGCAGCCTGCTAGTGGCACTGCCACCCCACCGATGAGGGTAGTGAGAGAGAGGAAAACTTTATACAGATTATGGCCCTTTTGGCGTTCCATATTCTGGTGCCAAATGGTTGCACACTGCCAAAGCTTTCCAATGTACATCCAGGGTAAAGGCAAGGGGGCGGGCAAGGCTATTTACGCATTGCACTACGACCCGGAAAAACATGGCTGTCAAGTATGAATCCGATTCAGCATGAATCACCCACTATTATAGTGGGAATCTCAGCCTCATCTTCATTTTCAACACAAAACAGCCCTCTCTCCGATGCAGCGATTGACCACCCCAAATGAAACGCTAGCTCTTTTTTTTTTATTATTATTTACTTTTTTTTTTTTTTTTTAGGACCAGCAATCCCATCTGCAAGCTATGGGATTGACGGTATACGGCATGATGAGACGGCACACGGCGCGCTGAACACTCAAACCCTTATGAAAAAGGCAAGATGAACAACGCGCCGACGTGGTCATGCTCGCATGAGAGAACATGAACTATCCACGAACACAGTCTCAGCATGCACGCATCGTTAGAGGAGTGAGGGCCCACGGAGATGTACTCGGCGGGGAAGCCCCACTGTAATCCTCAGGTCACCCAGGCTTATCAGACAAAGTAGCCCTTTTCTGGTACACCAGAAAAGAAACTAGATCGGGGTATAAGCGAAGGGACTCAACCCCGTTTGAGGTTTAACATAGTCTCGACCGCGCATCTAGAGCGCCGAGTGATGCGCGCTGGGTTGCCGTGACAACCCGCGCTGTCAACAGGTGTTGTACCGAAATCTGACTCCCCGGACAAATCTCACTCCCCTACGCGTGCACGCGCCTCGCGCATTAATACACGCTGAATCTTGTTGAAACGGACCCCCTTGAGCATATTCGCCTACAGATCGATGTTTTCACACAGCAAACACCTAGAATGTACACTGAAGTTTTGTGTACGCTTAAATAAATATGCAGAAAATGAAATAAGGTGTATAAAAGATGCAAAAAACATGGCAGATCTATTGAAACTGTAAACTGCCTGTGCTTCGTCAGGATAAGAGATAAAGACGTTGATTTCACAGTGAAATTATTATCCTGCTGCATGAAGATCTATTTCTTATTCATTTACATCAGTCAACACTGCTGTTGTTGTCATTTCATGCGGTGGTTCGAGGGATTAAAAAAAAATTACTCTCCCTATTGTACCTGTGCATGAATGATATTAAACATAAACATATTAAAATAATATAAAAAATCACATCAAGGAAGGCTTTAATAGCCTTCATCAAATATTCCTGTGCACTGTGTATATAAGAGGCTACATATAAGACACATACATGCAATGTAACAGCAGTCTTTTTAGAAAGTGGTAGGCCTATGTCAATTATGCTTAATTATATATTTAAAATAGAAATAAAAGAAACTATTAAAACTGACCATTAAAAAAACAAGGATGGAAGGAAACCATAGACATTTTTATAAACTAATTGCATTCTTCCAACACATTGATGATCAAAAAGCATTGTTATAATTTCTTTCTTTCTTTCTTTCTTTCTTTCTTTCTTTCTTTCTTTCTTTCTTTCTTTCTTTCTTTCTTTCTTTCTTTCTTTCTTTCTTTCTTTCTTTCTTTCTTTCTTTCTTTCAATTTCATATTGTGTATAGCTTGTTTATTATCTCATTATGGCATGGACATTCTCTGCTCAAAAGCATTTGCTTATAATAGTTATAGTTTTGGTTTACCAGGGGGAGTCAGATTTTCACAGCATTGAAATTGCACCTGTGAAAATATCACTCCCCTGTCCAACTCAGGTTTAAAAGCTCACAGACTCACCATATTTGTCTTATCTCACCATGGTATGGACATTCTCTGCTCAAAAGCATTTGCTTATAACAGTTATAAGCAAATAAGTTTTGGTTTACCAGGGGGAGTCAGATTTTCACAGCATTGAAATTGCACCTGTGAAAATATCACTCCCCTGTCCAACTCAGGTTTAAAAGCTCACAGACTCACCATATTTGTCTTATTATCTCACCATGACATGGACATTCTCTGCTCAAAAGCATTTGGTTGTAACACTTATAGTATGGGTTTATCTGGGGGAAGTCAGATTTTCACAGCATTGAAATTGCACCTGTGAAAATATCACTCCCCTGTCCAACTCAGGTTTAAAAGCTCACAGACTCACCATATTTGTCTCATTGTCTCATCATGGTATGGACATTGTGTGCTCAAAAACACTGAAAAATAAATTCGTATTTGGTCGTATGTTTTCTATTAAAATTCTTTTAATTTTGGGTATCAAATCAAAATTATAATAAACAAATAAAACTTTTAAATAGTTATTACACCAAAAATGTCTCTATTTACAATAACTGTACAAACAAACAATTCCAAAATGACACTAAACATTTAAAACTAGTAATATTACCTTCAATCTCAAATCTTTGCGCTTTTTTCCGAAAATTGTTCCTCTCCATCTTATTCATTCCTTCTGGGTAGCTCCCATCGGACTTGTAACAATACATTTCTTTGTAAATATTTGGATCCATTTGAACCACCAAAAAACAAAGCGATATTTAAAGGTGTGCAAACAGGTATGCCTATAATGAATTATCGCGTAATTTTACGATGAGCACAGGTCATGCACACAGATAAAGTACGTAAAAGTCTACTTAAGATTCGACATAAAACCAAACGTAAAACCAATGTATATGTAATTTTTTATTAATGAATAGTAAAATACAATAAAATGTCATACAAGGAAATAATGAAAATTAAATGTATAAAAAGTAGTAATTTTTTTTCTTGCACATTACTGTATACAAAATCTGTTTTCATATTTTGGGGACTTTATATATAAATGATTATCATACTGTATATTCTATACCCTTAACCTTAAACACACCGTTAGAGGAAAAGTTTGCATTGTTACATTTACAAAAAAAAAAAAAAAACGAACCAAAAAAAAAAAAAATCTATTGAATTACTGTTATTCAGATTATCTGTTATTAGTAGTATGTTCATAAAAACTTAAATAGAAAAAAACAGTATTATAAAGTGTAGGACACTAAGAAAAGACATAAAGGAAATCAATTTAGAAAAAACAAGGTTTCTGTATATGCAATTTATAGTTTGCATTAGGGCTACATTGCATAGTCACTGATGTGACAGTAAGGTGATTTATTTCTATTATGTTAATGTTAAGAAACATTGAGATAATACTTATGCTAATGTGTATGTGGACCATCAACAGGACAATGAACATACCACAAACATTTAATTGGATGGTGCATTACAGAACACAATTGAATTTTGTCCAAGTGGATTTTTATTGCTATTTCAACCATACACAGCTGGTACAGTAAAACGTGAAAAAGCATAAAGAACACACTAAAAACATAAATTAATATGAGATATATTTAATAAAGTACACAAAAAAATACATAAAGTGCACGTGCAAGCAGCATTGATGCAAAAATACAGCACAACAAAATGACACAATGCCAGTGTATCACCAAACATTACATAGGGTCAAATGTGAATAATTGCAAATAAACTGTACAACACCAAATAAAGTTTGAATAATATGCCTTTTGTACTGTTAATAATGCTGTTTTACAAAATCTATATTCATCAAATGTGAATAGAAAAAGCATATTTCTTTATTTTTCAATGTCCATGATAAACCAAAACTATAACTGTTACAACCAAATGCTTTTGAGCAGAGAATGTCCATACCATGGTGAGATAATACAATAAATATGGTGAGTCTGTGAGCTTTTAAACCTGAGTTGGACAGGGGAGTGATATTTTCACAGGTGCAATTTCAATGCTGTGAAAATCTGACTCCCCCTGGTAAACCAAAACTATAACTATTATAAGCAAATGCTTTTGAGCAGAGAATGTCCATACCATGGTGAGATAATAAGACAAATATGGTGAGTCTGTGAGCTTTTAAACCTGAGTTGGACAGGGGAGTGATATTTTCACAGGTGCAATTTCAATGCTGTGAAAATCTGACTCCCCCTGGTAAACCAAAACTATAACTGTTATAAGCAAATGCTTTTGAGCAGAGAATGTCCATGCCATAATGAGATAATAAACAAGCTATACACAATATGAAATTGAAAGAAAGAAAGAAAGAAAGAAAGAAAGAAAGAAAGAAAGAAAGAAAGAAAGAAAGAAAGAAAAATTATAACAATGCTTTTTGATCATCAATGTGTTGGAAGAATGTAATTAGTTTATAAAAATGTCTATGGTTTCCTTCCATCCTTGTTTTTTTAATGGTCAGTTTTAATAGTTTCTTTTATTTCTATTTTAAAGATATAATTAAGCATAATTGACATAGGCCTACCACTTTCTAAAAAGACTGATGTTACATTGCATGTATGTGTCTTATATGTAGCCTCTTATATACACAGTGCACAGGAATATTTGATGAAGGCTATTAAAGCCTTCCTTGATGTGATTTTTATATTATTTTAATATTTTTATGTTTAATATCATTCATGCACAGGTACAATAGGGAGAGTAATTTTTTTTTTTTAATCCCTCGAACCACCGCATGAAACGACAACAGCATTGTTGACTGATGTAAATGAATAAGAAATAGATCTTCATGCAGCAGGACAATAATTTCACTGTGAAATCAACGTCTTTATCTCTTATCCTGACGAAGCACAGGCAGTTTACAGTTTCAATAGATCTGCCATGTTTTTTGCATCTTTTATACACATTTCATTTTCTGCATATTTATTTAAGCGTACACAAAACTTCAGTGTACATTCTAGGTGTTTGCTGTGTGAAAACATCGATCTGTAGGCGAATATGCTCAAGGGGGTCCGTTTCAACAAGATTCAGCGTGTATTAATGCGCGAGGCGCGTGCACGCGTAGGGGAGTGAGATTTGTCCGGGGAGTCAGATTTCGGTACAACACCTGTTGACAGCGCGGGTTGTCACGGCAACCCAGCGCGCATCACTCGGCGCTCTAGATGCACGGTCGAGACTATGTTAAACCTCAAACGGGGTTGAGTCCCTTCGCTTATACCCCGATCTAGTTTCTTTTCTGGTGTACCAGAAAAGGGCTACTTTGTCTGATAAGCCTGGGTGACCTGAGGATTACAGTGGGGCTTCCCCGCCGAGTACATCTCCGTGGGCCCTCACTCCTCTAACGCATCGCAGCATGCCGAGACTGTGTTCGTGGATGGTTCATGTTCTCTCATGCGAGCATGACCACGTCGGCGCGTTGTTCATCTTGCCTTTTTCATAAGGGTTTGAGTGTTCAGCGCGCCCTGTGCCGTCTCATCATGCCGTATACCGTCAATCCCATAGTTTGCAGATGGGATTGCTGGTCCTAAAAAAAAAAAAAAAAAATAATAATAAAAAAAAAAGAGCTAGCGTTTCATTTGGGGTGGTCAATCGCTGCATCGGAGAGAGGGCTGTTTTGTGTTGAAAATGAAGATGAGGCTGAGATTCCCACTATAATAGTGGGTGATTCATGCTGAATCGGATTCATACTTGACAGCCATGTTTTTCCGGGTCGTAGTGCAATGCGTAAATAGCCTTGCCCGCCCCCTTGCCTTTACCCTGGATGTACATTGGAAAGCTTTGGCAGTGTGCAACCATTTGGCACCAGAATATGGAACGCCAAAAGGGCCATAATCTGTATAAAGTTTTCCTCTCTCTCACTACCCTCATCGGTGGGGTGGCAGTGCCACTGGCAGGCTGCCTCTGCCCAGCACTCTTCGTGCATGAGGGTAGTTCTGAGCCAAGGCCGAGCTGCGCACAGTGACTGTTTTATATTTAAAGTCACAGCGCTGGCCCTCGGCCAGACGTCCAAACAGACGTTGGTCCTGCTTGCATGGTCCCTGGGATCCTTGCTAGCGCTTCCAAGCCCGTCCTGGCTTGGCTCATTTGTACAAATCTGACTCGGCTGAGTTCGCCTGGTGTTTCGGGTCTGTGGACGGGCCCCCCAACTGCAATGGCATCCCAGATAGCACACGTATGTCACGGAGACGTCTGTGAAAAAGCGTATCATCTGATTAAGATTGCATTCCATTTTTATAGTTAGACTGTTTATCGTTTTTAAATGAGCTGTCTTCCTTACCTCTAAATGACATCTAACAACTAACCTTAAACATTCGAAATGCAGTGCTGCGCACCATGTGTCGGCGGTGGATCAGAGCAAGCAAGCAGAGCTCGTATATAAAGAAAAAAAAAAAAGATAAAACCTGTTTAAAAAGTGACATAACTATTTATATCAAATGCATACACTCATGACATATTAGATTGACATTTAACTATTTTACTATGTTCTGATGAGATTGCGTTCCTCTGTAATAGAAAAAAAAAAAAAAAAAGAAAGTGTATATATATTTTCCACATTTGAGGTGACCCTCCTTTCATGCTGACTACTATTCTACCTGGTTATTAGTTATAGGTGTGGTTCACATTTCTTGTCTCATATTTTAACTCTTCTTTAACCTACCATGCTTGACTGCTGCTTAGAATTTCAAGTGTGTAATATTACAAGCTTGGTGAGTGGAATAAGTTGTTTATACCACGGTCTATATAAGGGGTGATTCTCAGTTTTGTTCAATACACACCTTAGCCATTTTTATTTTTACCAAATAATGATGCTTACAAACTCCACTGAGCAAGCCAAAGGTGACATTGGCAAAGAAAACCCTTGTAGATGTTTAACTTGAGGAAGAAGCCTTTGGAGAAAACACTATGCAAATGTTCATTTGATTCATGTTGCTCCACAGCATTAATGTTACTTTTAAATTTATAAAAACAAATTGTTCAATGGCTATATCCAAAATACAGTACAGCTATGATGTTGATCACCAACTCATATCAGGGTTTATGAGTTTACATTACACTTTACCCTGGTTTCACAGATAAGGCTTCAGTCTAGTCCCAGACTAAAATACATGTTTGGAGCTGTTATAACTAAAAGCAACTTGCACTGACATAACTTGAAATATGCCAGTGCCATTGTTTTGTCTCAAGATTCAAACCAGTAATTTAGTTTGGGGGAAGGGGGGGATCATGAGTATATTTTCTTTCTAAGAGCAAAAAAAGAAAAAGAAAAAAAAAAAGAAAATATACTCATGATAGAGAGTCTAAAATAGAGAGTTTTAATGAGCTCTATTAGAACAAAAATCTATAACATTTGTAATGGACAAAGTGCATGACAGCTGGTTATAGACTGCCAGATGGGACACAGGTGTGGAGATGATGGTGAGCCAGAGATAGATCTGTGCATCTTAGGATGAACCATCTCCTGGTGTTTGGTGAAGAAAAGAAAAAGATGTTAGAGCATTTAAGAATTTAAAAAAAATTATTGTGGGTGAAAATACTTGTTCACCCCAACCCCTAAATTAATGAAAACCATGTACAATGCAGCAACATGCACACAACACAGTCAACAACACCTCTGTACCTGATACTACACGGATATGCCAATGACATCAGACTGATATATGATCTCACAATATTTATATGAATAAAGTTCTTTTATTTGCAAGTTATATCAATTTATGTTCATTCTTATGACTTACATAGACAAACAGTGGATGTAGACAGAAGTACCGCCCCATTGTTTACAAGCGTGGAGAAGGAGGATTGTTCAAATTTTATTGTATATTGAATGTGTCTGTGTCAGTTTATTGTTTAAAATGTTTGCTTTGTAAACCATGGGGCGGTACTTCTGCCAACGTCCAGCGTGACCTTTCCAACGTGATTACGCAATGCCTGGTGCACTCAACATTTTGGTTGCCATTGAAGTCCATTGTGGGGAGAATTCTAAAATTCAGTTTTCTTTTTTGGAAGACATGAACATCTTGGATGGCATTGAGGTGAGTAAATTATCAGGAAATTTTAATTTTGAGGTGAACTAATCCTTTAAATACTCTATACTCCAGTTATAAAAGCTGCTGGTTGTTCCAAGATTTGACAGATGAAGACACGCCTCAATTGGACTCTTGTCATGTCAGTTGCCATCTTTGATTTTACTTTAGTCAATGTCGCTATGGTTACAGGTAATAATCACAAATAGAGTACAGGCTTGACTTCACTTGGTCACGGTCACTTGTTCACACAGACAGCATTCAAAACGCTATTGTAAACTGTTGTGTGAACAGGACATTTCGAGACTCACACCAAGTAACTGTGGTTGTTAATCCCAAACACTGAGTGTAAACGTAGCCTACCTACCAGGGCCACATGGAATCTGCTGACTTTTTTTGTGATTTCTGCGCTAAATTTTTTGAAAAATCTGTGGAATGGTTTTAAATGTGTTAAAAAAATTATCTAAGAATATTGGAACTGAAAACATAAAAAAAAAGCAGCAGCGCAAGAGTGAATGGGACTACTGACCTAATCTATGAACAGTCAAATCCTTAAACTGAATGCCACTAAAAATAGATCAGATACATGCGATGCATTTTTATTCAAATTAATCAGTAGGCAGCACAGGACCAATACGTTCAAACCTAATAGCCTATTATAAACAGATTTCCTCAAATAAAAGTTAGACTATACACCAGCACATTACGGTATCGGTGTTCGTTACCACGGCAACCACTTGCGTGTCAGAGTTTGAGAGCGTCTCATGTATTAAAATTATTTGTACACATGACGGGCGGCAAAAATATCACAAGAAAAGCCTGACGTGTACTGGCAACTGTACCGCATTTTCTTCATTATAATGTTGATAGCAAGTGTCAAGTAAGTTTCATTAATAATGTTTCTACTTCATGTAACATGAGCGTTCATACCGGAGTGAAGCCATTCTCATCATGTGATAGGGAAAACATTTTGTAGGGCGTGGTGAGCTCGTGCCAGGGGCGTGGCTAGTGAGCCGTTGGAAGAACCATCAATACGTCACGATGACCTACAACGACCAATAGGAAAATTCAGAATGTAATATGCGTAACATTTGCTGTCAGAACCATGCTTCCATTAACGTCCGTATTTAAAAAACAAAACAAAAAAAAAAACAAAACAAACAATGTAATCGCAACATAAATCACACTTTGTTGCGAGTCATGAGACAAGGACAGACAACATTTTTGTGCAGATATCAATTGTAACATTGTTTATTTTGTATATATTAATCTTGTATAGGATGTGTTTTGTTATTGTTAAATAGCCCTCTAGCAAAGGGCTTCAGTTTGCAGTTGTTCATTCAGCTCAAACAGCAATGCACTAATAACTATGATTGGGACCGTCATATAACATAACATTATAAAGAGAACATTATTGTAATAAATCATTGTCTTAAATTTCATTGATACGTTTCAGTGCATTGCTCCAGGAAGTGCGCATCCACGGAGTAGCACACATCTGAGACAGCATTGGTGACACATTGTTTTAGTTGTTATATTTGATAATTAAATAAGTAATTGAATCACAGACTAATTTTACAATCCTACGAGCTAGGGCTGCACGATTAATTGAAATCGAACCGCAATCGCGATTTGGTTTGTGTGCGATTATGAAAGCGCAAAGGCTGCGATTTTGATTAAATAAATATATGCCCAGTGTTAGTGAAGAGCGGCTCTGTGATCAGTAAACGCTGCTCCGTCTGAAAGCACTGCGTGTTTGAGTCGTTTATAACGTGAGTTTAAAAAAGCAACACGCGTCAAACATCTTAAACTAGTAATGCGAAGCGTTGTAACAAAATACGTTTAATAACACGTTTTAACTCACTTCATGTCGTCAGTCCAGTGTTTATGAGAGTGTTTGTAATTGATCAATTTAAATGATGATTGATTGGGGGAATTTGTGTAAATCGACATCCCTAACCTACACCATTCTATACCAACACATAAAATGTAATCATTCAAAACAATTTAGAAAATTCTAAATTTAACCAACTTTATTTTTGGACTACTTGAAATGGACTGACTGGTTTACATCCATTATTTGGACTTGGTTCAGATTTAAGCCGTCCGACGAGCAGCAGCAAACTATACTCTGTAGAGTGTGTGTGTGGCAACATTTACGGCTAAGTGAGGTAGTAACATGACTAATCTGTTCTACCGCCTCAAAACAAACATGTCACATGTCACTTACCAGTATAACAGCATTAGGTTCAAGAAGTTAAACTGTGTAACTGAACTGCGCAGTGCGCACATTGCATGTTCTAAATTATGAATGGGTCAAATTCGTTTGCACCATGGCCTGCTCTCTTACGCCTGTTTCACACTGCACACGCAAAGCAGTGTGGTGAAAGCGCAGACGCGGTGCGTATGGAGAGAGGGAGCAGCGCGCGGCCATTTTTTTTTTTTTTTTTTTTTTCACAGCGCTGATGTCATATGGTGCTTGTGAAACACAGAACACTTCACTACATGATTTCATGGTGATTTCATGGCCCATCCCTAAAATTGTCAATGTTGCAGCAAAAAAAAAAAAAAAAAAAAAAAAATTATAATAATAATAAATAAATAAATTATATATATATATATATATATATATATATATATATATATATATATATATATATATATATATATATATATATATATATATATATAATTACCTGATAGTGGAGTTTGTGGGAGAAAAGACAACTAGATCTGTAGCAAAATGATACAAAAGACCAGTTGCCAAATAGTGTCAAGTCAAGTTGTCTTTATTTATTCCTTCGCTTTTAAGTCCAATTGTTTCAAAGCAGCTTCACATTGTTAACAGGAAAATAATGCAACCGAATTTGTACAGCCGTTCTGGTGAAACGGTGATGTTATCCAGCTAATTTCAAGTATCATATAGTGTCAATGCGGGCAGATCGGTAATATAGATGAAATTTAGGTGTCCCCAACTGAGCAAGCCAAAAGCCAGAGGCAACGGTGGCAAGGAACCAAAACTCCTTCAGGGTCAGAATGGAGAAAAAAACCTTGGGAGAAACCAGGCTCAGTCAGGGTGCCAGTTCTCCTCTGGCCGACAAACAAACAGTGTATGATTATAATTCTGGCAACATTGCAGGTCTTAAGTCATATTAGGTAAATAGATATTCGTAAGATTATTTGAAAGATTGGAGTCGTCACGCCAGAGACGGGTTTAATGAGGATGTCGTGTCGATGCGGCATTTACGGGGGGGAGTTTATTTGACACGCTCTCTGCAGACATTTCAGGGATGCGTTGGTCATGTCCAGGCGCAGGTCCACCATCTGATCTGGATACGGCCCGGCTCCGGCTGACTGCAGTAAACCTCGGGATAAACAGAGAGACTAACATTAGTGTAGATGCCATTCTTCTTATGATGTAAACGAGTACATCAGGTGTTATGGGAAGTGTTCCCGGTTCCGGTTGACCTAGTTAATGCAGCCTAACAATCATTTGCTGATTTGAATAATAGAAATTGATAATGTTTTATGTGTAAGCCATAGTAAAGAGATGCGTTTTTAGTCTAGATTTAAACTGACAGAGTGTGTCTGCTTCCCGAACAATGCTAGGAAGACTGTTCCAGAGTTTAGGCACTAAATAGGAAAAGGATCAACCGCCTGCAGTTGATTTTAATATTCTAGGTATTATCAACTGGCCAGAGTTTTGAGACCGCAATAGACGTGATGGAGTATAATGTGTTATGACTTCGCTCAAGTACTGGGGAGCTAAACCATTTAGTGCTTTCTAAGTAATAAGCAAGATTTTAAAATGTATACGATGTTTAATAGCAGATGTTTAAGAGCCAGTGCAGTGTTGATTCAAGATTCAAGATTCAAGAGTTTTATTTGTCACATACACAGTTATATACAGAATATACAACCGGCAGTGAAATGTAAACAGGTCCGCTCCATGGACAGTGCAAATTCACAGTTAAAAACACAAGGAAGAAATTATAATAGAAATAGGATATAAAAAAAAGTACTATATATATATATATATATATATATATATATATATATATATATATATATATATATATATATATATATGTCTATATCTGTAGAATTATAAATAATCAAGTCAAGAGAAAAAAAAAAAAAAGGTAACAAATAAGGATAAAGTGGAATAAAATAATTGAAGTAGACTGTGCAGTGAGTAAACTGTAGACTTATAAATATGTGGTTAACAAATGTATAAGAGTATAATGTGCAAACAGGTTTATGACAGGTTGTTACACAGTAACAACGAGAACAGAAAGTGCAGTGCAATGTCAGTGTATCGATGTTTATCCTGACGTGAAGTCACGTGATGTTAAGTTCAGGAGTCTGATGGCCTGGGGGAAGAAGCTCCTCCTGAGTCTCTCAGTTTTGGCCATCAGGCTTCGGAAGCGCTTACCAGATGGTAGCAGCGTGAAGTGAGGGTTTGCAGGGTGATTAGAGTCCTTGATGATCTTGGTAGCTCTTTTTCCTTTCTGTCCTTCAATCCGTGCAGACGTGTTTTTCTCTCTGCTCCCTGCTGGCTCTCGCGCTGTTTTGTTTTGTCTAGTGTTTCGTCTCTTCTCTTCTCTGACTGCTGCTTTGCTGGACTCCTGAAAATACTGAAATGGAATTGATTAACTGGTCAATCAGCGCGATCGACAAGATTTTCTCACTAAGGAAGGGTGCCCCGGGAGAACCCACCTGCCCGGACGGGACCTTTGCCGCAGGGAGTGCGTGAGGGACGCATGGAACAACTGGCAAGTCCTGTGCCTGGAGGCTCTGTCCGTGGAGGATGCGGAAGATTTATACATGATTGGATTATTGATGGCGGGTTCCTATTCTTTGGCTTTGGGATTGCCCTGACCTATCGGAAGATTGGTAAGACAGCTGCAAGCAAATTCACCCAGCCGCTGTCTGTGGAAATTAAAGAATGCTTCGGGTTGTGTGTGACCGTCTGAAGGAATTAGATCAGAAAGTGATAGGAATTGAGGAACTGAACCGTAACAACGCAGTCCGGACTGCGGATACGCAGGGTAGAGTGGGCTCTATCGGGGGTCAGATCGGTGAACTTTTACAGACTGTAACCGGTCTGGCCATGAGGCTGGACGTAATGTCTAGGGAAACTGCACAGACCGGACGCGAATGCTGAGGACCAGA
This sequence comes from Paracanthobrama guichenoti, assembly GCA_018749465.1. Lineage (NCBI taxonomy): Eukaryota > Metazoa > Chordata > Actinopteri > Cypriniformes > Gobionidae > Paracanthobrama > Paracanthobrama guichenoti. The sequence goes on along the minus strand of CM031962.1, from coordinate 37,326,408 downwards.
TCTGATTGATTGATTATGATCCGGACAAATTACCGAAGATCATCAAATGGATTAAAAAAATAATAAACTGTATTTGCCTGACCTAATCAACTAGCCCAACGAACCTCACTTGGTCCCTATCTCTCGGTTGGGATTTCAGCCTGACAGCTTTGTCTGCTATCTTTCCCTGTGCACTGCCTTATCTCCCTTCAAGGACAAACCATAGAACTGAACTCGAAAACATCTGAAGTTATGGCTAACATTCTCACACAACACAATCTCAGACTCACTCGCACCATACATACCCGACCTTATTCCCTCCCCGTTCCATCCGTCTGCCTGTCTGTTATCTATCTCCTCTCCCACTCATACAAAAAATCCCACCACGTGACCACGTGTACTGTGTCATGTTTATGTTTATGTTTATGTTTATGTTTTGTTGTGTTTTGCTATGTAATGCTTGCTAAACTGCATTCTTGTATTTCTGGAGAGCGTAGGGCGGCGCCTGAATAATCGGCTGCGGCCCGGAGGCTTGCTCCAAACTTCATTTCGTTATACTGTACTTGTACATGTGTAATGACGAATAAACTTCAACTTCAACTTCAACTTCAACTTCAACCTTTGCAGCGTTTGGTGTAGACGTCCTGCAGAGACGGGAGAGCTGACCCTGAGATATGCTCGGATAAGCGCACTACTCTTTGCAGGGCTTTGCGGTCATGACTGGTGCTGTTCCCATACCACGCTGTGATGCACTAAGTTAAAACACTTTCTATCGCCCCTAAATAGAAAGTTTTCAGGATAGCTGGTGAAACCCTGAATTTCCTCAGCTGGCGCAGGTGGTACAGTCTTTGCCTGGCTTTTTTCACCTGTGTCTGAATGTGAGCAGTCCAGGTCAGGTCCTCGGAGATGTTTACTCCCAGGTACTTGAAGCTGCTCACTCTCTCTACTGGTGACCCGCTGATCATGAGGGGGGAGTATGTCCGTTGCTGTCTCTTCCTGAAGTCCACAATCATTTCTTTGGTCTTGCCAACATTCAGAGAGAGACAGTTGTCCTGGCACCATGATGTTAGATGCTCCACCTCGTCCCAAGTATGCCGTCTCGTTGTTGTTGGAAATGAGGCCCAGGACAACAGTATCATCAGCAAATTTGATGATAGAGGTGGAGCTGTGTGTGGACAAACAGTCATGCGTGTAGAGAGAGTAGAGCAGGGGCTCAGGACACAGCCCTGTGGAGCTCCCACACTCAGGGTGATGGAGGTGGAGGTGGACTGGCCTATTCTCACCACCTGAGGCCTGCCAGTGAGGAAGTCCTCAATCCAGTGGCAGAGAGAAGGATTCAGGCCGAGATCCAGGAGTTTGGAGGTTAGCTTGGTGGGAACTATGGTGTTAAAGGCTGAGCTATAGTCAATAAATAGCAGTCTTACGTAGTTCCCACTTTTGCTGTCGATGTGAGTGAGGGAGGAGTGGAGGACATGAGAGATGGCATCTTCAGTCGATCTATTGGGACGATAGGCAAACTGAAGAGGGTCCAAAGTGTCAGGAATGAAGGCGCAAATGGTGTTTTTAATGAGTCTCTCAAAGACCTTCATGACTATAGACGTGAGAGCCACTGGACGATAGTCATTTAGGCAAGAGGGTTTACTGTTCTTAGGGACAGGGATGATGGTGGATTTTTGAAGGAGGTGGGGACCACAGATGTAGCGAGGACTCATTAAAGATAGATGTAAACAACCCGGTGAGCTGATCAGCACAGGACCGCAGAACACGACCTGAAATACCATCCGGCCCGGCAGCTTTCCTGACGTCCACACGCTTGAGTGCTCTCCGAACTTCATCCTCCGAGACAGAGATCACGTGATTGTTGCTGCTCTGAGTAATTTCCTCTAACGCCGCCACTTGGCGGAGTCGCGTTGCCGCGTTACAGTCAAAGCGAGCATAGAAAGAGTTTAACTCGTTCACGAGCAACGGATCAACGCTTGCCTCTGCAGAGGATTTAGATCCAAAGGAGCAGATGGACCTCAGACCTTGCCACATGCGCCGCGAGTCGTTGAGTTGGAAATGAGACTCCACTCTGTCTTTATAACGGAGTTTTGCGGCTTTAACTGCTCGTCTGAGAGCATAGCAGGACGATCTGTATTCATTCATATTCCCTGAATGGAGACCGGCGTTGTAAGCAGCAGTGCGTCATGTTCACTGCCGCGCGGATTGAATTGTCCACCCACGGTTTCTGATTTGAGAAGGACGTTATTGTTATTGTTTGCGTGGCTTGCTCTGTAAGCGTGTTGATGAAGCAAAGCGCCACGTCTGTGAACTCGCTTACGTCAGCTGAACTCGCTCGGAACATGTCCCAATCCACATCGCCCAGAGCTGCCTGTAGCGCAGTCTCTGAGTGGGGTGACCAACGCTTAACTTCCCGCCTCACCGGGGGTTCCTGGAGGAGCTTTTGTTTGTATTCGGGAGTGAGGAAAATGGCGGCATGATCCGATTTGCCAAGCGCTGGAAGTGACCGCGCTTTATAGGCGTTCTTAAGCGGAGAGTAGCAGTGATCCAGTGTGTTTGCTCCTCGTGTGGGGCAGGAGGCGTGCTGATGAAAGTTTGGCAGGACTTTCTTTAGGTTTGCTTTGTTAAATCGCCCGCGACAATGAATGCCGCGTCCGGGATGTTGGTTTATGGCGCCGCTGGCAACATCATGAAGGCCAGATAAAGCCAGCGCTGTGTCTGCCTGCGGTGGGATGTAAACGGCGGTTGCGCGACAACAGCAGAGAACTCCCTCGGCAGATAGAATGGACGGCAGATGATTGTTAAATGTTCCAGATGAGGCGAGCAGGACCGCGAGAGAATGGTGATGTTCCTGGGATCGCACCATTTCTTGTTGATCATGAAACACACTCCACCGCCTTTGGATTTACCGGCCTCGGCTGTTCTGTCCATCCGAAAAACAGAGAAGTTCTCCGACGGCGTCACAGCTGTGTCCGGGACCGCGGGCGTGAGCCATGTTTCGGACAAACAGTAGATATTACAGTCTCTCATGTCCCGTTGAAAACTTATCCTGGCTCTAAGATCGTCCATCTTATTATCCAAGGATTGAACATTTGCTAGAAGAATGCTCGGGAGAGGAGGTCTGAATGCCCTTTTCCTCAGTCTGTTACGGATACCAGCACGTTTCCCACGGTGTTTCTTTGTTCTACGCCGCTGGCTCTGGCCATTGTTCAACTCGGCGTTGCGAAGAATCTCAGATGGCCACAGAGGATCGGCGAAAGTGTCCTGAAACAGTCCAGTGTAGAGGTAACCAATGTCCAAAAGAGTTTTGCTGTCGTAGTAGATCAATGCAGATGATAAGTTTGTAAAAACTGAGAGTAAAAGAAAGTAAAATAGTAAATAAAAGCACAGTCTTCGCGGAGCGACCTGAACGGCGACCAAACACAGCGGCGCCATTTTGATAGGACCGGGCTAATATGGTCATACTTCCTGGTTCTAGTAAGAGCTCGAGCTTCTGCGTTTTGGACCAGCTGGAGTTTGTTTATTAAGCGAGCAGGGCAACCACCCAGTAAAGCATTACAATAATCTAGCCTTGAGGTCATGAACGCATGAATTAACTGTTCAGCATTTTGCATTGAAAGGATGTGCCGTAATTTAGATATATTTTTAAGATGGTAGAATGCAGTTTTACAGATGTTAGAAACGTGGCTTTCAAATGAAAGATTGGTATCAAAGAGCACACCCAGGTTCCTAACTGACGACGAGGACTTGACAGAGCAGCCATCGAGTGTTAGACAGTATTCTAGGTTACTACTTGCAGAGTTTTTTTTGTCCAATAATTAAAAATTCAGTTTTTTCTGAATTAAGTTGCAGGAAATTACTAGACATCCAATGTTTTATATCAGCTATGCATTCAATGCGTTAATCTTGTGAACTGGTAAGTTTCGTCAGGGCGTGAAGAAATATAGAGCTGAGTATCGTCAGCATAAGAAGAGCAACGGTCCTGAACCCTGCGGTACTCCATACTGAACTTGTGATTGGTGTGACATCTCTTCATTTACTGTTACAAACTGATAACGGTCAGATAAGTTTGATTTAAACCATGCCAATGCAGTTCCACTAATGCCAACATCATTTTCGAGTCTATTCAAAAGAATGTTGTGGTCAATAGTATCGAATGCAGCGCTAAGATTGAGTAAAACTAATAGAGAGATACAACCACGATCGGATGATAAGAGTAAATAATTTGTAACTCTGATGAGAGCAGTCTCAGTACTATGATACGGTCTAAATCCTGACTGGAAATCCTCACAGATACCATTTCTTTCTAAAAAGGAACATAATTGTGAAGACACTGCCTTTTCCAGTATTTTTGACAGAAAGGGTAGATTTGAGATCGGCCTGTAATTGACTAATTCTGTAGGATCAAGTTGAGTTTTTTTAATAAGTGGTTTGATAATAGTTTTCGGTACATATGCTAATGACAAAGATAAGTTAATGATATTAAGAAGAGGATCTACTGACCTCTGGTAGCATCTATTTTAATAGCCTGGTCGGTATAGGGTTGAGCATACATGTTGTTGATTTAGATGATTTAACGAGTTTAGCCAATTCTTCCTCTCCTATAGCAGTGAATGAATGTAATTTTTTCGCAGTGACACTACAATGCTCTGTCTGATGTGATACTGTAGTAGACGGCTGCATGGTTATAATTTTCTTCCTAATATTGTCAATCTTACACGTAAAGAAGTTCATAAAGTCATTACTGCTGTGGTGTTTACAACCATCAGAAGTTGAAGCTTTATTTTTGGTTAACTTAGCCACTATATCAAATAAATATCAAATGTTTTCTTCTAAGAGAGTCAAGAAATAAGCAGCTCTAGCAGTTTTTACGGCCTTTCTGTATGCGATCATGCTCTCTTTCCACGAATTACGAAAACCTCTAGTTTTCTTCCAGCTGCACTCCATTTTTCTGGCTGCTATTTTAAGGGCCCGAGTGTGCTCGTTGTACCACGGCGTTGGACTATTTTCTTTAATCTTCTTTAAGCACCGGGGAGCAACTGTGTCTAAAGTGCTGGAAAAAAGACAGTCAATAGTTTCTGTTGCAAAATCGAGTTCCTCTAGGCTATCTGGGATGCTGAGGAGATGAAACTGATGAGGAATATTATTTACAAAGCAATCTTTAGTGGCGGCAGTGATAGTTCTGCCATATTTGAAGTGAGGGGGCGGCTTTGCAGCCTTAGCTAAATTAAGTATACATGATACTAGGTGATGATCTGAGATGTCGTCGCTCTGCTGCAGAATTTCAACGGTATCAACATTTATTCCATGTGACAATATTAGGTCTAGAGTATGATTAAGGCGATGAGTGGGTCCTGACACGTGTTGCCTTACTCCAATAGAGTTTAGAATGTCTCTAAATGCTAATCCCAATGCGTCTTTTTCATTATCTACATGGATATTAAAATCACCAACAATTAGTACTTTAACTGCAGCCAGTACTAACTCTGATAGAAAGTCAGCAAATTCTTTGATAAAGTCTGTATTGTGCCCTGGTGGCCTGTATACAGTAGCCAGCACAAATGTCAAACGGGATTTATCAATTACACTACATAACGCTACATAAAGCACCAAAACTTCAAAAAAATTATATTTGAAACTAGACTTCTGAGTAATACTGAAGATATTATTATAAATGACAGCAACCCCTCCCCCTTTACCTTTCAGACGGGGCTCGTGTTTATAACAATAATCTTGTGGGGTGGACTCATTTAAAGTAATGTAGTCGTCAGGTTTTAGCCAGGTTTCTGTCAAACACAGCACATCTAGATTATTATCTGTAATCATATCATTAACAATAAGCGCTTTTGGGGAAAGGGATCGAATATTCAGCAACCCAAGCTTTATCGTTTGATTATCTGTATTATATCTGTTGTTTATTTGTTTATTTGTTAGACAAGTTTTTACTGTTGAATGGTCTTGATGGTTTTTTGTATTTACTAATTCGGGGAACAGACTCTATGTGATATTATTTAGGTGAAAGAGTCTCTATGTGTTGGGATTTATCTGACTTCTGTAACGGGAGACAGCTAGCAGACGGTTGGGTAAGCCAGTCCATCTGCTTCCTGACCTGGGCCCCAGTTAGTCAAGGTTTAGCTCTAAGACTATATGCCAAATTACTAGAGAGAAGAGCAGCACCATTCCAAGAAGAATGGATGCCGTCCCTCTTCAACAGGTCAGGTCTGCCCCAAAAGCTTTTCCAATTGTCTATGAACCCTATGTTATTTGACAGATACCACTTAGACAACCAGCCATTGAGTGATGATCATCTGCTAAGTATCTCATCACTCCTTTTAACAGGGAGTGGACCTGAACAAAAAACTACATCTGCCATCGTACTTGCGAGTTCACACACCTCTTTAATGTTAATTTTGGTGATCTCCGACTGGCGAAGTCGAACATCATTAGTGCTGACGTGAATAATAATCTTAGAGAATTTATGATTAGTTCTAGCCAGCACTTTTAAATTTGCTTTGATGTCAGGCTCTGGCTCCCGGTAAACATGTGACTATGGTGGCTGGTGTCTCTATTTTCATGTTCCGTGTAATAGAATCACCAATAACTAGGACACTTTCAACAGGATTCTCAGTGGGTGCGTCACTGAGTGGGGAGAACCTGTTTGATGTTCTAATCGGAACGGAAGAGTGGTTTTTTGATCCGCGACTATGCCGCCTCACCATTACCCAACTGCATGGGCTCTACAGCCGGAACTGAACAATGTACAACGTCACTAAGCTAGTCGCATCCAAAGCAGTGTCTAAAGCTGTTACATTCTCACTACTCTCAAATAAAGTCTGGATGCGTGTCTCTAATTCTGAAATCTTCTCCGTCAGCCTGACTATCTCCTTACATTTATCACATGTGAAGCCCTGCTCGCCAACGGAGACAGATACACTAAACATGAAACATGCGGTGCAAGTGACAATGACTGGAGAAGAAGACATGGCTTACCGTATTTGTTGATTAATCCAACTTACCAAAGTTGTTTGATGGAGTCTATTTACTAATCCAACTCACAACCACAGTTGTTTAATGAGCTCAGAAAACAGGAAACCCGGGTGCAGAGATGGCAAGCTAACAGGCTAGCGAAAAGCTAATGTGTGATAGTGATTTAGATTAAAAGCTAGTGATGTCAGATTTAATGTGGTAGGCAATGTTAGACAAATATAGTGTCTGGACGTTAAACCACAGCCAAACAGGACAGAATTCTGCATGAGTCAGGTAAGCAGAATAAAGTGTGCAAGTAACCCTTAATAAAACAAATGGTAAAGTCGCTAGTACATGACCTCCCATGGCTTAAAACTTCCATATATGAAATTTAGTAACTTCCAGTTCTTTCATAATATTTTAACAACATTCCTAAATGCAGCCCTAACAAAAACCATGCACTGACTAACAACAGCATCCTTAATTCATGACCTTGTCTAAGTGTGGCAAGAGATTCAGTGGTGGAGGATCCTCACCAGGTCAGGTTTCCACAACTGGTGCACCCAAGGACGCTGAATCAAGGAGACTAGAAAGGGGGAAAAAAAATCATGTCCGAGACACATCATTCATGAAAGGAATATATACACTCACCTAAAGGATTATTAGGAACACCATACTAATACTGTGTTTGACCCCCTTTTGCCTTCAGAACTGCCTTAATTCTACGCGGCATTGATTCAACAAGGTGCTGAAAGCATTTTTTAGAAATGTTGGCCCATATTGATAGGATAGCATCTTGCAGTTGATGGAGATTTGTGGGATGCACATCCAGGGCATTTAGCTCCCATTCCACCACATCCCAAAGATGCTCTATTGGGTTGAGATCTGGTGACTGTGGAGGCCATTTTAGTGCAGTGAACTCATTGTCATGTTCAGAATCCTGCTGGAAGTAGCCATCAGAGAATTGGTACATGGTGGTCATAAAGGGATGGACATGGTCAGAAACAATGCTCAGGTAGGGCGTGGCATTTAAAGGATGCCCAATTGGCACTAAGGGGCCTAAAGTGTGCCAAGAAAACATCCCCCACACCATTACACCACCACCACTAGCCTGCACAGTGGTAACAAGGCATGATGGATCCATGTTCTCATTCTGTTTGCCAAATTCTGACTCTACCATCTGAATGTCTCAACAGAAATCGAGACTCATCAGACCAGGCCTCAGAAATTGAGACTCATCAGACCTCATTTTTCCAGTCTTCAACTGTCCAATTTTGGTGAGCTCGTGCAAATTGTAGCCTCTTTTTCCTATTTGTAGTGGAGATGAGTGGTACCCGATGGGGTCTTCTGCTGTTGTAGCCCATCCGCCTCAAGGTTGTGTGTGTTGTGGCTTCACAAATGCTTTGCTGCATACCTCGGTTGTAACGAGTGGTTATTTCAGTCAAAGTTGCTCTTCTATCAGCTTGAATCAGTCGGCTCATTCTCCTCTGACCTCTAGCATCAACAAGGCATTTTCGCCCACAGGACTGCCGCATACTGGATGTTTTTCCCTTTTCACACCATTCTTTGTAAACCCTAGAAGTGGTTGTGCGTGAAAATCCCAGTAACTGAGCAGATTGTGAAATATTCAGACCGGCCCGTCTGGCACCAACAACCATGCCACGCTCAAAATTGCTTAAATCACCTTTCTTTCCCATTCTGACATTCAGTTTGGAGTTCAGGAGATTGTCTTGACCAGGACCACACCCCTAAATGCATTGAAGCAACTGCCATGTGATTGGTTGATTAGATAATTGCATTAATGACAAATTGAACAGGTGTTCCTAATAATCCTTTAGGTGAGTGTGTGTATGTATATATATATATATATATATATATATATATATATATATATATATATATATATATATATATATATATATATAATAAATATATAATACAATACATAAACATTTTAATTGTGGTGTGCTCCTACATTTTTCCTGGTGTTCTAAACTTTTAAAAATGTACCAAGTAATTGGTACATTGGTTCAACTCTAGCGTCACATGATTTTTTTTTTTAATGAATGCTCTAATCATGAGCAAATTGGGTTCACTGTATCTAGCTCAGAACAACTAAAAAGCTAATAAATAAACAGTGTTGAATGAATGAATGAATGTCACGGGACCGTAGGCTATATATATCTGATGGCCGTTGGCGTTGTTTTTCCTCAGCCTACTGTACCCTACGCATTTGATCAATTTTCCCACATTAATAACCTGCAAATATCACTACTATTGATATTACGTTCCTGTTCATTCGTTATAGGTTTATTTTTTTACTATTGTTGTTCTACTACTTCATTATTAGTCGGCTTTAAGTTTGTTTGTGGTATGTCATCGGTTTCATCAAGTTATTGGTAAGTATGGATTAATCAGTCTTTTGATATCTTGGAGTTTAATTATATTCGAAACAATAATTATTATACACACAGACACACAATAAATAATATAAAATAAAAATCACAAATACAACATCAAGAAAACAAAATAACGGAAGTTTTCCTTTACTCGCAAAACAGCTGTGACAGGCCGGGGCGGGAAAATCTGAAGCGTTGCTCTGCCATGATTGGTTTAGACCAGAGGGCTGTTGCATGAAGCTAGCTGAACCAGCTCCTAGTTTCAGAGTAGGTTTACAGTTGACACATCCAGATTAATCCAACCTGGTTTAGATCAAGTTCAACAGTTTGTCAAACGTTCATAACGTTTCATACAACTCAAGTTTAATCCTGAGTTTGCGATTAACTCTGAAGCGAATGCACCTGCAAGTGTGACACGTGCGGCAAACAGCCAATCACAGGTGTGTGGTCCAAACTTGGTCCTGGAAGGCCGTTGTCCAGCCTCAATACCTAGTACTAGTAAGAGCTTGATTTGCTTGTTTAGGTAAGTTTATGTGGACACCCCTATCAAATTTGAACTGCTCTTACGAATCCAAAATTTCAATTTTGAGTAGGCATCCATTGGGTGTCCGAAACCATCGTGGACATTATAGAGTGCACTCATTTACTCCCATTTTGCATCGTAATAAGATGAACTCAACGGCTGTGCGAAATGTCTCACCCAGTGGCCCAATGTAATGCGTATATATATATATTTAAAAAAATCATTTATGGGAAATTTTTGTCACATGATTCTTTGGAATCATTCTTTGGAATCTGATTTCCAAAGAATCATGTGACATTAAAAACTTCCCAGGATAAAATAGCATTTTCATGCTTAACATCATCATTATCATCACCACTGAAAAAAAAAAAAAAAAAAAAAAAAAAAAACACAGAATAACAGAATAACAGTTTAAATATAGGTTTAGTTCTCATTTTGTCACACTACAGAACATTTTCATATTCAATCTTTGATTTAAATCATAGATATACATCTCTCTATTTATAAAATCATAAAGTACACAAGTCAATTTCATTTTAAAAATTTAGTTATTAAAATTTCAGCATTTAACAGTCATTTGTTTAATTTGAAAGTTATCTACAACCATTCATCCACAGTAAACTGAAGGTATGTACATCAATTGTGTTAATTATCTTGGTAGGCCAGTAAACAAACAACAACAAAAAGGGTTTATGTTAAGGTCTTAATACTATGGCTTGCAATGAACCATCCTACTGGACACTGAGAAGAAAAGCAAAGGAGAAGGTGGATCGACAACTGCAGACAATACAAGCAACAACTTGGGGGAATGAGTCGGGTTGCATGCACAGTGACTCGAGTTTTCAAATTGACGATGAAGACACATTTATGGACTGTGTCTCTCATATTGATGAGACTGAAGCTGTCAATATGGCAAGTGATCTTGATGACAGTGAATCAGACACAGAGTCAGGATCTGAAACCGATCCAACTTCCCTAGAAGACGATTTGGCATGTGGCATTGAATTCATTTCTTAACATACTACATCAACTTAGTTTAAATCTGCCAAAAGACTCAAGGACATTGCTAGGAACTGTGCTTTTGAACCCTGAAATACAAGAGAAGGCTGGTGGCCAGTATTACCATTTTGGAGTGCTGAATTCAATAATAGAGGTGCTACATCAGAACATCGACATTCTGAGCAACATTCACACCTTGGAACTTCAGGTCAACATCGACAGTTTGCCTCTCTTCAAGAGTTCAGCAGCACAGTTGTGGCCCATTTTAGGAACACTGCAAAACATAAGACAAGAGGAGCCAGAGACAATAGGTTTATTTTGTGGCACATGTAAACCTACCTCACTAAGTGAATACCTTGAAGACTTCATTGCTGAAGTAAATTAATTGGATAAAGGATTTGAATTTGAAGGAGTGAGGTTAACTTTACAGCTCGCATCGATGGTTTGTGACGCACCTGCTCGTGCATTCCTAAAAAAGGTTAAAGGTCACACAGGCTATCATGGATGCGAAAAATGCACACAGGATGGAGTGTACCTTGAAAACAGGATGACATTTCCAAGAAACGACATGCCTCTGAGAACCAATGAGAGCTTCAGAAACAAGACCGATGTCACCCCTTGAAGAAACATCCCCCTCGTTTTCCCCCTCGATTACATGCACCTCGTGTGCCTTGGAATCATGAGTAGACTTCTCCACTTGTGGCTGAAGATGGGTCCTCTCACTTGTAGGCTGTCACGATTTAAAATTAACACCTTAACAGAAAGGTTAGTGAATGCTCAGAGAAATGTGCCCATGGAGTTTGCGCGGAAACTAAGGGCACTGAGGGAAATTGACAGGTGGAAGGCAACAGAGTTCAGGCAGTTTTTACTGTACACTAGACCTGTCATGATGAAAGATCTCCTCAGCACAGAGGTGTACAAAAACTTTTTGCTGCTTTTTGTGGGAATCTCCATCTTGTGCAACAACAGTTTGATTGAAGATTACTGTGATTATGCCAATGACATACTGGTTCTCTTTGTCACTCACTTCGGTCAACTGTATGGTCCACAATTCCTGTCCTACAATGCACACTCCCTTGTACATCTTGCAGATGATGTAAAAAAACATGGCGTCCTAGAACTTCAGTGCTTTCAAATATGAGAATCACCTGAACAAACTCAAAAGACTTCTGAGGAAACCAACATGCCCTTTGAGTCAAATAGTAAAAAGATTCTCAGAGATGCAAAGAAGCTGCAAAAAAACAGAACCAAAACCAGGCCACATCTGCTCAAAAAACAGCATACGACTGGTCCTCTACCTGCATCCTTTCATGAGGCAACACAATATAACGAGTTAAGGACAAGCCCTTACACTCTTAAACTGGACCAGGCAAACAATCACGTTTCCCTCGGCGGCAAAGTTGCTAAGCTGCAAAATATCATTTCATTCAGGGATGAAATTTATGTAGCTTACAGTTCCTTCAACCACCAGGAATCCTTTTTTGACTATCCCTTACCATCCTCTACACTCGGCATTCATTTAGTTGATGACCTCTCAACACCGTCAATTTTTGCAAGTTTGAGGAAATAGAAAACAAATTTTTTCTTGTCCCATATAAGTGTCATTTTGTTTCAATTCCTCTTTTACATACAGATTAATTCTTTATCAGCACTTTTTGTTCCATAGTTTATGCATTTGTACATAGTTAAAAATTGTATCCGAGTTAATAAACAATATGGGTTTCAGGCTTGCAGCTTAATATTAAAAAAACAAAAACAAAAAACAATGTACCTAAAAGTGGAGTTTGAGGGAGAAGGGACGACTAGACCAGTTGCCAAATCCTGGTATGCAGATGGCTGCTCCTGGTGGCCACCATATAAAGACCTTGACAGGCTGTTGAAGAGCGTTAAAACCATGGAGGCACCACAGCCAGAGAAAGGGTGGACCCGACATAGAGCAAGAATCCTGCATGAGTCAGGTAAGAGTAAATTATACATGATCTCGCCCAGCATACCTGTATTTCATTTTTCAAAATCTTTGTACATCATTTATCTATACTGTAAACCATGATCTCGCATATAGCTTTATTAACAAAATTGAAACCTTACCAGTATTTCATTTTTCAGCATCTTTTCACAATGTAGCCAACAACTGGAAGAAGGCCAGCTACACATCTGACATAAATTAAGAATCTGAAATTGCTGGAAAAAGGATTCCCAAGTAAGTCCTCACAAAAGACAAAAGAAATAGTTTAACATGAAAATATCATCATTTACCTTCATGTTTCAACTATATTTAAAATGCTTCAACTGAATTTTTAAGTTATTGAATAGCAGCTTTGAATAGCAGACTGTTACAAGTTTTAAAAGTATTAGTTGACCCAGAAATGAAAATGTTGTCATTAATTACTCACCTTCCCTTGTGTCGCTTTAAATCCATAAGACATAAATTAAAGATTTTCCAAGACAGCAACAACCTTCAACCTTCAAGGTTCAACTTCAACCTTTATGGGCCTTGAGATGGTAAAGATATAGTTAAAATAGTGTAATGTGGTTAACCACAATTTTATGAAGTGTCGAGAATACTTTTTGTGCATGAAAAAAAAAATTCAGTTTTGACATAGAACCCAGATGCGCTGCGTTTGACACACTTTATGCAAGCTATTGAATTCTACATTGATTGTACTTTAGTTCTTAGTGTAGTGTTTAAAGTGGTGCTAAAGTGTGCATTGCCTGGATGCCCCAATTGTGACAAACCAGTGGGAGTACATAAAAATGCATTACCTATGGCACCCGATTGATACGCCACCATTCTTACTCTACAGATAGTGTGCCATCCGGTCCTTCTGGCCTTGGCTTCCAATTCACTTTAGGCTAATGAAAAATGTAAAACACACTGGCTTAGCAGGGGTGGGAAGCCAGGATCCTCTGTAAGACAGCTTGATACAGATGCAGTCTCATTGACTGAATTATATTTTTTCTTAGTTTTTCTAGAAAGAAAACATGCTCCAATCACATCTATTCAACGGATGATGAGGCACCAGAACCATCACCCCTTAAAAAAAGAAAAACTGCAGACAAAGAAAGTGTTCCACCAGCACCGAAACCTCCAGCCATTCCAAAATGTGCCAAGAAAAAAGGTAAATGAAAAAATTAAAAAACAATGCTATGAATAATACAGATTACATGTTAACTAAATTTTTTTCTGGTGAAAGAAATGCATAAACAATCAAAGCCAAAATATTCAAATGTTATGGATATACATTTACGGAGTAATCCACGATTTTGCACAATATACCAGTACTAGAAAAGTATCGTGATACCCTGCTATTAAAAAAAATTTTTTTTAGTACCGGTACTTTAAGAATGACAGCACTCTAATAAGAGTAGTATTTCTTAATTTCCGTTGATGTGTGGCAGCAGGAGTCAGGACGTGTGTGCAGAGCTCACCATTCACTAAACAATGGAAGCAGAAGAGTTAAATATATACCCCCAGCCGCATGACAAAGAAAGCAACAGAAACATGCATGCATGAGAAAATTAAGTGTGGCGTGGGACGTGCTCGCACTGCTGGACTCTGACCTGAAGTACAAAAATACAAGGGGTTCAGAAAGATAACAGCATCATTATTTTATTTTTACAGAGAGATTGGTAGTCTATTAGTCAAATCTGTTGACTTCAGCGCTCTTTGCTAGATCAAAGATGACGGTTCAAAAAATTTTTGTTTGACATTGATTTTGGCTTTCATCACATTTGTGTTTTCCTTTCTTCTGAATTTTTTTTTACTATAAAAAAATGTATCCAGGTAAAATTCAGAAATTTGGTTTATTTTACATAGCATGAGATATGAAAATAAGATTAACAACCAGAATACAAAAAACTATTTCCCCATTATCAGGTCCTGTTGTGCAACCTCAGGTTTTGCAGAGCAGAACTGTAAACTCTTTAAGCAACTGTAAGTCTGAACTTTCTCTTTTATCTTAAACATTTCATTTTTATATCCAAATCTACAAATGATTAATTAAAGCTACAACTATGTCAGGGTTCTTAATCCTGTTCCTCACAACGCCCTGCTCTGTACATTTTGCACCTCTTATCACTTCAGATATTTGTGCTATTGGCCCACAGACACAGGATCCACCATGATTCCAGCTTGAATGTATATATTCCATTCAAAGGGCATTAAAGTGCATGATACGTGCATTTAAATGGTATTATTCATAGAGGTAAATCACATTACATTTCTCTAGTAAGTTTTGTCTGTGTGTGAAGACAGTGCAGGCAGTTGCGTTGTGCAAATCCGTGAAATAAAACGTTAACAGATTTCACGTGCAGGAACAGGATTAAGAACCGCTAAACTATGTAAATGTTGAAACATACAGCTACACAACTGTAGCTAACGACCTCAGGCAGACCATCATGGAGACGGTTGGAGTGTTGATTCACCTAACACACAAGGTAAAAGAGCATATTCAGAGATGAGGAAACCAGAAACACATTCACAGTAGGGCTGCACGATTAATCGAAATCGAACCACAATCGTGATTATGAAAGATAATCAAAAATCTAAAATTTCCAATCTCTGGTGTATCTCTACTAGCAATTTGTGAAATTTATGCAAATAAGCATCTAACAAATGTTATTACTGTTTTGTAAGTACCATTTTCCTTCTTTGGTTTTATTCTTTTCTGAAATTTCAATTAGCTACACATTTTTGTATGCGTTAATTTGTGTTGGTAACAAGCAAATCTTTCTCAGCTCCAGTGGGCGTCTCTCAGACAGACTGTCATAGAGCCAGCTGGGATATTGATACACCTAACACACAAGGTAAAAGAGCATTTATTACAATAGAATAGGAGGAAGAAACCAGAAACATTATTCACAGCACTTCAAGAAAATCTAATACTATTACATTATCTTTTCCAATCCATAGAGCACACCTTTTCTGTACTGAGACCCTCAGGTGATTGTGACCACCAAGGAAGATTACAGAATAAGTAAATCAATAAAATATAAATAAATAAACAAAAGAGAAAAACAACAACATCAACGATGTAACAATATTCAAACTGAACCGAAAAAGGTATGCTAACTGCTCTAAAGAAAACGTGAAGCAAATGTATAAAGTCCAATTATTGCTGTTGTTATTAAGTTATTAAGTGAATCTAGTGTTATTATTGCTGGTGCCCGCCATGGACCAACAAACCGAACTGAACCCTGGCTCCTAAACCGTGACATGAACCGAACCGTGGCATAGGTGTATCGTTACACCCCTACTGATTTTGCATCCCTGGAATTCTTTTGGGTTTAGCTTCTGTGTTTCAGCACATTGTCATGAGAATGTCCACATTAGGAGCTACACTCTACACCACACAGCTACACTCTGAATTTTTATTTTTTTTTACCAATATTGCGATTGCGATTTAATATGCAATTATTTTTTAAGCTTTTTATCTTCTGTATTATTCAAAGATGAGCAATAAATCATTGTATAGTAATGGTGGGAATCTGCAGGCACCTCACGATCCGATTCCAAAACAATTCTTTTTTCGAATTAATCTTATTAATAAAACTTAAAATCTTTTTAATTAGTAAAACTTTTTTAAATTATAAGTACTTTTAAAATAATTACATAAATTTAATTAAAACAATTGCATGTTAAGAATTTTAAATATATAAACTAATATAGCTTCAAAACATAAAAGCTAGTAAATAATAAAGAGGAACAAAAACATATTACAAGCAATGAACAAAGAGTGCTTTCAGTATTTAAGAGTATCTGAACTGAATGATTTTCTCAGCTTTACTGTTGCTTGATTATTGATGACATCATACACTGTAAAAAAAAATTTAGTTGATACAATGAACATTTTTGAGAATTGACATCACCCTTTATTCAAATAGTATTAAAAGATTTTGTAAGCATATTGCGTAATTGTTTTTATTTGTTATAATGCAGTGAAACATGCCAAACTGTGCTATTTTCATGATTTATCACAACATTTTTTTATTTTTTTATGTGGTTCAGATACATTTCCTTCAGAAAAGTATCCTCATTCCTTCACCAGGTTACTACTGTAACGCCATGCCAGCAGAGGGAGCCCTCACCTGAATTCTAACTGTGATCTGTTCACTCTGTAGCTACTTCCTGTTTGGTAGCCATATTAAGCATGGCTTGACCAAACAAACCTTGCGAAGTATTGCCAGTCAACCTGCCTTACCGAGCGCTCATTCCTATACTGATTCATTGCCTTATTGTTGACCCATTGCCTGTTTATTCTGATCTCTGCCTCTGGATTATCCCTCGGACTTGTTTACCTGTTGAACTGCCATAGTGTTATCGACTCATTGCCTGGTTTCTGTCTCTGTTCTGGATCTCCCAAATAAAAGCTTCCGCACATGGATTCTAACACGGCTTCAGCCTCATCCTTACAACTACCAACAATATTTTTTTTACAGTGTACACAGCCGGAGATCTGCATTCACACTCATGCACAGATCTCTTTTGAAATAAAATATGTAGTTTGTCCTCTCTGTTTAATTCCTTGAGACATTACTGACTGTGTTTACGTTAATTTTGCGTCATAAAAGCATTTTGAGATGCGTACAGCCGCAAGCGCGAGCACTCTTCATAAAGCGTGGCGCGAGCATTTGAAACTGAAAGCCTTCTGTCAGCGAGTTTATATAACACTGCATTCCAAACGACAATTAGATCGATTTAACACAAGGTGTTCTTTCCTTTAGGGCAGGCCTGTAGGCGTAACGTGCCAAGTTGATGCTGCTTCTGCAGACTGCTTTACGTGTCACGTGACCAGACTGTAAACGCAGCCTTTGCAGTTACAAAATCGGGTTTTATCATATCATGATATTATCGCAAATGCAATTAATCATCCTTAATGCCCTCAAGAGAACACTGATGCACTGACTGGAGATTGTTGGTAATGTCAGTGCAATAATGAATAAATTAACCATACTTCTAAGAAGTGAACAAAAATTTGTTTTATGCTTTTCGGTTTACACTTTAGTGAGTTAATTTGTGTTGGTAACAAGCAAATCTTACCTACTCCACCTTTCTCAGCTCCAGTGGGTATCTCTCAGACACACCGTCATGGAGCCGGCTGGGGTGTTGATCCACCTAACACACAAAGTAAAAGAGCATTAATTGGTCATGAGGAAATCAAACATATTCACAACATTTAAAGACAATCTAATACTTAATATATATAAAATTACATTATCTGTTCAATCAATAGTGCAAACCTTTTCTGTCCTGAGACCCTTGGGTGACCACCAAGGAAGAGAGCAGAGTATGTTATCAGCAGAGTACCTACAAATTATATATATTTTTTTACATATGAAAACCATCAGCAGCAGCTTACTTTAAGTTTTTGCTTACCAAGTTCCCCATTTTGAGCTTTAGTGTGTCTCTTAAGCAAACCAGGAAAAGAGTGAAAGTGTCACATTATTTAGGGTGAAATGTAACCCAGACATGTTCCACCAAGGCAGAGGCACACGGGACAATAGGTCTAACATTGAAAACCTTACAGTAAATTTTTACTTACAGGTACTTCTAGTGTGAATCCAGTCTCAAGTCTTGTAACAAATCAATGTACATGTAAGTCCTTCATCAATAAAAACAACAAAGCTTTACTCAAAGCTACATACCAAATTAAATGATCTTCTGTATTGCAGCTGTAGAAAGGGCAATTCTCGAAACACTAGAGAAGATGGACGTGAAGATAAACAACCTGACTTCACTGGTCCATCTTTCCACTTGTGTCTATTGAAGATCTAGACCGGCTGGAACAACGTTTATTAGACAGGTTTATGCATAGAATGGTAAGAATCATGGGAATTCTCAACTAGTAATGACATGTAGTGTGCATGTTTACACACTACATGTCAAAAGTCTAAAATTAAGATTTTGTATTTTTATTTAAGTTTCAGTATGTTCACCAAGCCTGCATTTATTTGATCAGAAATACAGCGAAAACAGTAAGAGTGAAATATATTACAATTTTAAATAACGTTTCCATTTGAATATATTGTACATATGTAATTTATTCAGATCAAAGCTCAATTTTCAGCATCATTACTCCAGTCTTCAGTGTCATATAATATTCTAATAAGCTGTTTTTCTACTTGGTTATTAGCAATTATTATTGGTGCTCAAGTACTGAAAATGGTTCGTATTATCAATGTAAAAATAGTTTTGCTGTTTCATATTTCTGAGGAAACACAATGTTCCTTATTTAGAATTCTTTGAGTAAAAGTTCAAATTAATATTCTGTAATGTTATCAATGTTTGTCATTTTTGATATTTGCTGATTAAAATTGTTACTACCTTAAAATTTTGAATGGTAGTTTATCACAGTTTCCACAAAACTGAGAAGCAACACTGATAATAATCAGAAAAGTTTCTTGATCAGTAAATCAGCATATTAGAATGATTTCTGAAAGATCATGCGTTTCTGAAAATTCAGCTTTGAAAAGCAGGAAGTTCTTTTCAAAATAGAGAACAGTACATATAAATAATATATAACTTTTTTACAACATGGATCAAATCAATGCAGTCTTGGTGAACATGATCAGACTTTCAAAAACATTACGAAAATATTAATTATTCCAAACTTTTGACAGGTACTAGTGTTTAGTACAGTACAGAAGAGGTCCACCTTTATGCTAAAATATTACTTAATGTACCTGTTGAAGGTGAACAGATTATCCATCAGTGGCGGGCCAACAATGAAGAAGACCATATGGAGAATCTGCTTCAAGGTCTTCACCACGCCAACTGAACTGGTGCGGCAGAGGAGACAAGCGAGGCATTAAGAAATTGAACATCGGCTCACTCTTAATAGGCAAGTTCAAATGTTGTACAGAATAGATTAGATTTAACTAACGCTGTAATTTCCCACCATTAAATCTAACTGGCTAACGTTCATATATGAGTCAACTATATAATCAAACACGTGGTAACACCAAACAGCAATGTGCATTTCCAAATATACAGTGGTACCCACTGGAAAGTATTCAGAAAGTATGCACCGTGTCATCTTATTGTTAAGCTTGTATCGTATAGAATTCTCACCTCTTAACGACACACGTGGGGAAAAACCTTGGCAAAAGCATCGCTAGCTAGCATCCCACATCTACGGCAGTATGCAGGTATCGATGGACAATCCAGCAGATGTTTGTGTGATCTCCCTCGTGGACCCAGATTTCCCCCCTCTCCCCATAACTCCTTCCACAACTCCCTCCAAACCTCCTGCACCAAAAAAAAAAAAAAAAAAAAAATGAAGCCGCAGCGCTCCGTGGATCTAGACAGTGAAGGTATTGTGCAGAGAATCTCAGTCATCTTCAACATGAGAATTGACTCCCTGGAAAAGAGTGTGGAGAAAATGATTTACAATAACACACTGAAGATTGAGGGGCTAAAGAAGACACACATTGATAACCGAGTTAGCGAGGCGGAGAAAAAGACAAGCCTACTGGAACAACGAATTACTGAGCTGGAAAACTATTCGAGACGGTGGAGCCTGCGACTCTTCGGTGTGGCTGAAAACAAAGACCAAAACATCCGCCAAGAGGTTATACACATTTGTCAGTCCATCCAACCGGAACACAAGACCAAACTCCCTGATGTTACTGACTCAGTGCACCGTCTTGGCCAACTAAAGAAAGGTGCCACCAAGCCTCGATTTATAATTATACAGTTTAGTGCTCGTATTTACCCCAACACTGTCTGGAAGGCTGCAAAGAAGTCCACTTTCCTGCAAAACAACAAGCTACATTTTGCCGAAGACCTGTCCCCAGCAGTCAGAGAGCGAAGGATGCAGCTGTGACCACTGGTGGCTGAAGCACGAGAACAAGGAAAAGCTGCTTACTTCGTTGGAGGTCGAGTCTTTGCCAACGGGGCTGAACTGTTTCCAGATACCTGACTGTGGTAAACGTCACAACTGTCAATATGTGCCTTAAATCGAGTTAAGCTATAATATCCTAAATGCTCATTATTCTCTGTGTGTATATTTTTCTATGTTCTGAGAAACGCTATGTTTTTCAACTATTTTTATAAAGGTTGTTTAGCTCTTTAATGACACGCAACTGAATATGTTCACAAGACAACGTCCATTACATCCTGTTTAATTATTTGCTCTATATAGCATTTTATGTTTTTTAGTTGCTAATATCTGGTTTGTATTAAGTTTTCGACTGAGAACCTAACTGAGATACTCCTTAGTTTTCAATGTTTCAATAAGTTTTGCTATGCACTTTTTATTTAAGTTAATTGGTGCTGCTCCTTACAGTAAGGTTAAAGTCTAAGTTCTTCCAACGTTATCTCTTATTTTGTTCTATCAGTTGTTGTTAATATGTCTTTATCTATCATTACTCTCAATGCCAGGGGATAAGGAATATTGTTAAACACAAGGCGTTATTTTTGTTTGTCAAGCAGCACAAATCTGATTTCTGTTTCATTCAAGATTCACACTCAGTTCCGGACGATGGTAGATTTTGGAGTTCCCAATGGGGGAATGTTCTGTGGCATTTACATTTATGCATTTGGCAGACGCTTTTATCCAAAGCGACTTACATTGCATTCAAGGTACACATTTTTACATTTTGTCAGTTCTTGCTTTCCCTGGGAATCGAACCTTCCATGACCTTGGCGTTGCTAGCGCCACACTCTTATTGTTTGAGTTACAGGAAAGCTTGTATGCTGTGGCAGGTTCATGGTTCTGAACACTCTGCTGGTGTTGCAACTCTAAAATATAATTTTCCAGGGACTATTCTTTTATCTGTCAGTGATACATCAGGTCATTTTATTTTTCAAGTATTAACCATTGAAAACTTTACTTTGATAGTTATTAATATATATGGCTATAATTCTAACCACGAGAACGACATAATGCTTGAAACCTTAGAGAAGCATATACAAAATACCCTTAATAACTTTCCAAATTCAGGTATAGTAATAGGATTTTAATATGATTCTGGATCACAATATTGACTGTTGGCCTCCACGTGTTTCCACTGCAGTAAATGATAACTTAACACTATTTATGAAAAAAATTTAACTTGATTGATGTATGGAGATTTTACAACACTTTAACAAGTGCTTTTACTTGGAAATAGAAGTGCCACCAGACGTTCACGATTGGACTATTGGTTAGTTTCTGATCATTTGAATATTGAGAAAATATCAGTTAATATCATCACAACCCCACTAACAGATCATAATGCAGTCTCCATCTTTATCCCTTTGCACTCTGCCCCCTCCACAATATGTAGGAATGCTTACTGGAAACTAAACAGTTCACTTCTACAACAAGTATAATAAGAAAGAGGTTAAAATCAGACATAAAGAAACATGAAGTAAAATCAGACATAAAGAATCTAATAATGGAATTCTGGAATAAAGCAAAGTCCGAGGATGCTTTTGGTAGCAATTGGGAACTTCTAAAGTTTAAAACTGGCCAATATTTGAGGAATTATGGTAGTATCTTATCAAAAAATTGTAAATTGGAGGAAGAAAGAGTGGTCTCTAAAATAATTTCCTTGTACCAGAAGGACCCTGCAGATATATCAGAGGAGGAACGACTAAGTTTAATTTCGGAACAACTTAAATTAAATGAGATCTTCTCCAACAAAGCAAAAGGTGCCTTTATAAGGTCAAGGAAAATGTGGATTGAAGAAAGGGAGCAGAACTCTGCCTATTTCTTTGTCTTAGAAAGCTATCATGGAAAATTTAATTTAATCCAGCATTTTACCGTAATATTAATGGTACTGTACTGTAACTGATAATCCGAAGAGCATAGCTGTTTTCTGTACAGACTTCTATAGGAATTTATACAAATCTAAATATTGCCATCAATAATCCAATACTTTCTTGAACTCTCTTATCATCACTCCAATCTCTCAAGATGATAGAAAACTCTCCAATGACCATATAACCTTGCAGGAAATTACATTTGCAATTGAACATTGTAAAACTAACAAATCTCCTGGTGTTGATGGCCTCTCTGCAGAGTTTTATCAGGCATTTACACAAGATTTAGCTACCTTTCTACTTAAAGTAATATTTGAAAGTGTTGAAAAAGGTTCTTTACCTCCTTCACTGACCCAAGGCTTAATTACCTTAATCCCCAAACCCAATGAGGATCCACTATTTATAGATAATTGGCGACCTATTTCATTACTAAACAGACTACAAAATTTTTGCCTCAATTATTGCAAAACGATTAAAAAATATTTTAGACCCTATTATTGATGAAGTCCAATCAGGATAATTTTGGATTTCATGAAAGCTACACATTCCAAAAAAGTTGGGACAGGAAGCAATAAGAGGCCGGAAAAGTTAAATGTACATATAAGGAACAGCTGGAGGACCAGATTGCAACTTATTAGGTCAATTGGCAACATGATTGGGTATAAAAAGAGCCTCTCAGAGTGGCAGTGTCTTTCAGAAGTCAAGATGGGCAGAGGATCACCAATTGTCCCCGGCCAAAAATAGTGAAGCAATATCAGAATGGAGTTTCTCAGAGAAAAATTGCAAAGAGTTTGAAGTTATCATCATCTACAGTGCATAATATCATCCAAAGATTCAGAGAATCTGGAACAATCTCTGTGCTTAAGGGTCAAGGCTGGAAAACCATACTGGATGCCTGTGATCTTCGGGCCCTTAGACGGAACTGCATCACATACAGGAATACTACTGTAAGGGAAATCACAACATGGGCTCAGGAATACTTACAGAAGACATTGTCGGTGAACACAATCCACCGTGCCATTTGCTGTTGCCGGATAAAACTCTATAGGTCAAAAAAGAAGCCATATCTAAACATGATCCAGAAGCGCAGGGGTTTTCTCTGGGCCAAGGCTCATTTAAAATGGACTGTGGCAAAGTGGAAAACTGTTCTGTGGTCAGACGAATCAAAATTAGAAGTTCTTTTTGGAAAACTGGGACACCATTTCATCCGGACTAAAGAGGACAAGGACAACCCAAGTTGTTATCAGCGCTCAGTTCAGAAGCCTGCATCTCTGATGGTATGGGGTTGCATGAGTGCATGTGCCATGGGCAGCTTACACATCTGGAAAGGCACCATCAATACTGAAAGGTATATCCAAGTTCTAGAACAACATATGCTCCCATCCAGATGTCGTCTCTTTCAGGGAAGACCTTGCATTTTCCAACATGACAATGCCAGATCACATACTGCATCAATTACAACATCATGGCTGTGTAGAAGAATCCAGGATCCAGGTACTGAAATGGCCAGGCTGCAGTCCAGATCTTTCACCCATAGGCGCATGAACTAAGATGGCGGCGCGTGCACACGCTGCGGCTTCTCTCTCTCCCGACGGACCGGTGTTTTTGTGTTTTTCGTTGTGTAAATCACAGTGTTTTTGTACGTCCTTGTCGCGTCCGTTCATCTGCAAACTCAGCTACAGACGTGAGTTTCTGCTCGAGGTTGGAAAAACTACAGTCTTCAATCCAAGCTCGGCGCTCGCTCAAGATCTGCGGGATCACGGCCTTCTCTGGGGGCCTACCCCATCACCGTCCCCCACTACTGCACCTCTCCCACAGTGGAGCGCCACACAAACGGGTGAGAGGAAACAGAAGAGGGGGAAGCGCGGAGGTATCCGTGTCAGGCTAGCGGCTAAACCACACAAGCCGGCTATCCCCTCCATCATTCACGCTAATGTACGCTCGTTGGACAATAAACTGGACGATCTTCGCGTCTTCTTTGCTCTACTCGGAAGACTGTAAGAGACTGTTGTGTTTTTGTGTTCACGGAAACATGGCTCAACAACAGCGTTCCGGACCACGCCATTCAGCTCGATCAGCGCACATGCCATCGGGCGGACAGAGTGCCCGTCGAGGGAGGTAAGACCCGCGGTGGCGGACTCTGTGTTTACACCAATGATGCGTGGTGCCGCGATGCTGTTGTGGTCTGCAAACACTGCTCACCCCTGGTGGAGTTTATGATTATTAAATGTCGGCCGTTTTATCTACCGCGGGAATATTCAGCTATTATACTTGTTGCTGTATACATCCCCCCCAGCTCCAACAACAACAAGAGTGAGGCACTAAATAATCTTTATAAACACATCAGTGATCAGCAGACAGCCCACCCAGATGCTTTTCTCATCTTGGCTGGAGATTTCAACCATGCAGACCTAAAGAGTGTGCTTCCAAAAATTCATCAACACGTGGTAAAAACACTCTGGACTTTGTGTACACTACACAGAGAGGAGCTTACAAAGCCCTTCCCTTCCCCCACCTGGGTGCTTCAGATCACATCACTGTTATGTTAATGCCAGCATACAGACCACTTGTGAAAGCCACCAAACCAGTCCAGAAGCAGATTCAAGTCTGGCCTGAAGGGTCATCAGAGGCTCTCCAAGACTGCTTCGACACCACTGACTGGGACATGTTTAAACAGGCTGCAACCTACCACAACACCACAGACATCCAGGAGTACTCTCAGACTGTTACTTCTTATATCACCAAGTGTATGGCTGCCTTCAGAGCTGGAGATGAGGTGGGCCTGAGGACAGCAAGGGCCAACCTGTCACGCGGCATCAGGAAGGCTAAGAGACAGTACTCCAGGAGGATAGCCCATCGTTTCAGCGACAGCAGAGACACAAGGAGCCTGTGGCAGGGTATTCAGACCATCACAGATTATAAGCCCCCTGCACGGACATGTGACAGCTCCACCCCCCTGCTGAATGAGCTGAACACTTTCTTTGCTCGCTTTGAAGCTCACAACAGCACCACTGCACAGAAGTCACCTCCTCCTCCCGATGACCTGATGTTGTCACTGCCCAGGGAACAGCGTGAGAAGATCCTCAGCAGGGTCAACGCACGCAAAGCTCCAGGTCCTGACAACATTCCTGGACGTGTATTGAGAGACTGTGCAGAGGAACTCACTGATGTCTTCACAGACATCTTCAACATCTCACTGAGTCAAGCTGTCGTCCCCACATGCTTCAAAGCAACCACCATCATTCCAGTCCCTAAGAAATCATCTCCATCCTGCTTCAACGACTACCGTCCCAGTCGCACTTACCCCCATCCTTATGAAGTGCTTTGAGCGGCTAGTCATGCACCACATTAAGTCTGTCCTCCCCCCCTCCCTGGACCCCTACCAATTTGCATATCGGTCTAAACGCTCGACCGATGACGCCATCGCCACCACCGTCCATTCAGCACTCACTCACCTGGAAAATAAAGACACTTATGTCAGAATGCTGTTCATAGACTTTAGTTCAGCATTCAATACAATCATCCCTCTACAGCTCACTCAAAAACTGTCACAGCTGGGACTCAGCACATCGATGTGCAACTGGTTGCTGGACTTCCTGACGGGAAGACCTCAGGCAGTTCGGGTCGGCAGTAACTCATCCAACTCCATCATCATGAACACTGGAGCCCCTCAGGGATGTGTGTTGAGCCCCCTCCTTTTCACTCTGCTGACACATGACTGCACACCCATACACAACAGCAATCTCTTCATCAAGTTTGCGGACGACATGACCATAGTTGGTCTCATTAGCAGCGATGATGAGACGAACTTCAGGAGCGAGGTGAGCCGCCTGGCCAGGTGGCGACAACAATCTCTCTCTGAACGTGGAGAAGACGAAGGAGATCGAGAGCACCATCGAGAGCATTCTGACCAGCTGCATCACTGTGTGGTACGGCGCCTGCAACGCATCCTGCCGTAAAGCACTTCAGCGCACAGTGAGAGCAGCTGAGAAGATCGTTGGTGTCTCTCTCCCACCCCTCCAGGACATTTATAACTCCCGCCTCTCCCGCAAAGCCCTCATCATTGCGAGAGACCCCACCCACCCATCGCACAGCCTCTTCAGTCTGCTGCCATCAGGGAGGAGGCTTCGCAGTCTCCAAGCAAGGACCAGCAGACTGAAGGACAGCTTCATTCCCCAAGCTGTCAGGGCATTGAACTCCCTCCCGACTCTGCCGACCCTCCCTCTTCTGCCCCACGCACCTGATCTGGGAATCACCCAACCCCCTCGCCCCTCCGTTCCTCTCCTTCATCTACCTCATATATTGTCTCTCTGAGGAATTGGTCTCCCCTCTTACAGACTCTTTTTTTGCACACACTCTTATAATTTTATTTTTTTACCTGCACTGACTTAAATCTGAAATTGCACTATTGTTACCATTGTTTGCACTATTTGCCATCGCCACTTTACCTCTATAATTCACTTTATCCATCTTTTTTTTAATCTTTCTTCTGTTGTTGTCACTGTTAAACTTTTGTTGTTATTGTTATTGTTTTTGTTGTTGTCAGGCACCTAGGGTCTGAGAGTCATAGAATTTCAATTCTCTGTATGTATGTACTGTACGTATGGCAGAATTGACAATAAAGCTGACTTTGACTTTGACTTTGACTTGACTGATCATAAAGAGGAAGATGCGACAAAGAAGACCTAAGACAGTTGAGCAACTAGAAGCCTGTATTAGACAAGAATGGGACAACATTCCTATTCCTAAACTTGAGCAACTTGTCTCCTCACTCCTCAGACGTTTGCAGACTGTTATAAAAAGAAGAGGGGATGCCACACAGTGGTAAACATGGCCTTGTCCCAACTTTTTTGAGATGTGTTGATGCCATGAAATTTAAAATCAACTTATTTTTCCCTTAAAATGATACATTTTCTCAGTTTAAACATTTTATATATTATCTATGTTGTAATCTGAATAAAATATAGTAAAATTTGAAACTTCCAAACTTCCAAACATTGCATTCTGTTTTTATTCACAATTTGTAGTGTCCCAACTTTTTTGGAATCAGGTTTGTATCTTTTTCTTCTATAAAGCCTTTGACACAGTAGAACATAACTTTATATTTCAAACTATTGATAAATTTGGTTTTGGTGAATTTTTTTCCTGTAAAGCTGTTAGAACAATGTACTGCAAAGGCAATAGCTCTATCAGACTAAAAAATGGGACATCACCTAGAGTTGAGCTGCAAAGAAGCATCCGACAAGGCTGCCCTGCCTCCCCCTACCTATTCATTTTATGCTCTCAACTTCTTTCCACCTATATTAAAAATAGTACTTTAAAAAGAATTTCAATTGCAGAAAGAGAAGTTATCCTCACCCAACTGGCAGATGATACTACATTATTTTTAAAAGATGCCAACCAAGTACCAATCACTATCAAAACAATATAATTATTTTCAGCAGCTTCTGGACTCTGCTTAAATCTGAAGAAGTGTGAACTTTTTTCCCTTAAAGAAAGCGACACCTCCCAGATCTGTGGCATACCAATCAAAGATAAGATCACATATCTAGGGATTACTGTAATGAAAAAATGAGGAGGAGAGATGCAATGTAAATTTTAATGTGATTAGTGATAAAACAAAGAAAAAGCTAAATCAATGGCTGCAGAGGGATTTATCCTTGAAAGGACGAGTATTGTTGACAAAGGCAGAAGGTTTATCCTGTCTTACATATGCAGCTATCCCCTTGTTTGTCAACAAAAAGCTCTGTAATTCTATTGACAATTTACTTTTCAATTTTATTTGGAAAAACAAGACTCATTACGTGAAAAAAATCTGTTATCATGAACACCTTTGAATGTGGTAGTCTAAACTTTCTTGATTTTACAACCCTTAATAATACTTTTAAAATTAATTGGATAAAGCATTTTCTAAAAAATTCCCACATCTACATGGAATCTACAATTTTATATCTTCTCTAAGGTTGGTGGTCTAGAATTCTTACTTTTATGTAAGAATTCTTTTTATGTGATTATAAAATATGAAAGAATTACCTTAATTTTATCTAAATTCCATAAACAAATGCTCTTAGCATGGTCATTAATTTACAAACATAATTTCTCTCCACATAGGTGCTTTATCTGGAATAATCGGCTTTATTAAATTCAAGGATAAATCCTTATTTTATAAAACTTGGTTCAATAACATAATTCTGGTGTCCCAACTAATAAATGATAATGGATTATTGCTGAATTATTCTGAATTCTTAACACTTTTGGCATTCCAATCACCCCAAGAGAGTTTGCAGTTGTTATGGATGCCATCCCATCTGGTATTTTAACTCTTTCAAAACGGGCTAGGAAAACAGATTGCCTACCAGATCTGGACCCTAAGTTGACCTCAGTTGGTAAATTATGTTTTGCAACCACAATGAGGAATAATAATTGTAATATTCACTCTTTATTCCAGAGAGATGTCACCAGCATACCTAATGTTGTTCCCTATTGGTCTAACTTTGTTGACAGCCTGAATTGGGGCATTATATGGAACCTTCCTTACAAATACCTACTTACGAATATGTGTTAACTGTTCTTTTTGTGGAATATGTCCAGAAACAATGGTACATCTGTTCTGGCAATGTCCCTATGCCATCACTTTCTGGAAAGATACATTACTGTTAAACTTATTGCTGATTTTTCTTTGTGTTAGAAAAATTTACTGTTTGGTTTCCATGATAACAAGAGTAAAAACACAAAGAAATATACCTAATTAATCTATTGATCATTTTAGGGAAATGTCATATTCACAAAGCCAAATTTCATAATTATAAACCTTCTTTTATTACTTTTGGTAAGGAGACGGAACAGTACATCAATTCCATCCATGATTCAAAAAATAAGAAGGCTGCTAAAACCATTCAGTTATGCTCTATCTTTAATGTATTTACAAACCCGATTCCAAAAAAGTTGGGACACTACAAATTGTGAATAAAAACAGAATGCAATGATGTGGAAGTTTCAAATTTCAACATTTTATTCAAAATACAACATAGATGACATATCAAATGTTTAAACTGAGAAAATGTATAATTTTAAGGGAAAAATAAGTTGATTTTAAATTTCATGGCATTAACACATCTCAAAAAAATTGGGACAAGGCCATGTTTACCACTTTGTGGCATCCCCTCTTCTTTTTATAACAGTCTGCAAACGTCTGGTGACTGAGGAGACAAGTTGCTCAAGTTTAGGAATAGGAATGTTGTCCCATTCTTGTCTAATACAGGCTTCTAGTTGCTCAACTGTCTTAGGTCTTCTTTGTCGCATCTTCCTCTTTATAATGCGCCAAATGTTTTCTATGGGTGAAAGATCTGGACTGCAGACTGGCCATTTCAGTACCCGGATCCTTCTTCTATGCAGCCATGATGTTGTAATTGATGCAGTATGTGGTCTGGCATTGTCATGTTGGAAAATGCAAGGTCTTCCCTGAAAGAGATGAGTCTGGATGGGAGCATATGTTGTTCTAGAACTTGGATATACCTTTCAGCATTGATGGTGCCTTTCCAGATGTGTAAGCTGCCCATGCCACATGCACTCATGCAACCCCATACCATCAGAGATGCAGGCTTCTGAACTGAGCGCTGTTAACAACTTGGGTTGTCCTTGTCCTCTTTAGTCTGGATGACATGGCATCCCAGTTTTCCAAAAAGAACTTCAAATTTTGATTCGTCTGACCACAGAACAGTTTTCCACTTTGCCACAGTCCATTTTAAATGAGCCTTGGCCCAGAGAAAACACCTGCGCTTCTGGATCATGTTTAGATATGGCTTCTTTTTTGACCTATAGAGTTTTAGCCGGCAACGGCGAATGGCACAGTGATTTGTGTTCGCCGACAATGTTTTCTGGAAGTATTCCTGAGCCCATGTTGTGATTTCCATTACAGTAGCATTCCTGTATGTGATGCAGTGCCGTCTAAAGGGCCCGAAGATCACGGGCATCCAGTATGGTTTTCCGGCCTTGACCCTTACGCACACAGAGATTGTTCCAGATTGTCTGAATCTTTGGATGATATTATGCACTGTAGATGATGATAACTTCAAACTCTTTGCAATTTTTCTCTGAGAAACTCCTTTCTGATATTGCTCCACTATTTTTGGCCGCAGCATTGGGGGAATTGGTGATCCTCTGCCCATCTTCACTTCTGAGAGACACTGCCACTCTGAGAGGCTCTTTTTATACCCAATCATGTTGCCAATTGACCTAATAAGTTGCAAATTGGTCTTCCAGCTGTTCCTTATATGTACATTTTAACTTTTCTGGCCTCTTATTGTTACCTGTCTCAACTTTTTTGGAATGTGTAGCTCTCATGAAATCCAAAATGAGCCAATATTTGACATGACATTTCAAAATGTCTCACTTTCAACATTTGATATGTTATCTATTGTGAATAAAATATACATTTATGAGATTTGTAAATTATTGCATTCCTTTTTTATGTACAATTTGTACAGTCCCAACTTTTTTGGAATTGGGTTTGTATTTGAAATTCCCCTGGCTCTGCTCTTGTCTATTATTTGTTGTTTCTGTATTAATGACTATAGTTGTGTGTTCTTACTGTTTTGTATCGTAAATAGTTAATAAAAAAATGACGGATTTACACATTTTTGAAAGACATCATAGTCATGTATTTTTGATGTCTGATATTCCTCAAATAACATTCTAGTCCTGTCTCGTTAACAAAGAAAAGGCATACGCTTTCGTCTTAGTTTTTATCATCAGATATTAGTTTAGCTTGTCAACGTTTTGTTTTAGTCAAAGAAAAAGTAGGCATTGACGAATATTTTTCATCATCGTCTTCGTTAACTAAATTAACACTGCTTTTCAGGCACAAGAGTTCTCGATCTTGAATTTTTCATTTTCATTGACTTCAATCTTTATCATTTCATTTCTTCTTATATAATCCTTTTGATGTTATATGGACTACAGAAGTCCATTTTGGACCTATTGAAAATCCTTCTTTCCACAGAGACTTCAAACTTTAGGTTGTTTAACCTATTGAACATATTTCATATTCCAAATATATTTCATACATATTTCAGACCAAAGAGACCATGATCTTGAATTTTCTATACAGACTAATTGAGGCCTTCTGATGTCTCATCAACCATACGGAAGTCCATATTTTACATAATGAAAATATTTCAGGCCAGCAAGTTCTTATTCTTGAACTTTCTATACAGTTTATGGGCCTCATTTATAAAATGTGCGTGACGCACAGATTTGATCTTAGAATGTGCGTGCGCTAAAATACATGGAAAAGTTAATATTTATAAAACTGATCTTTGACGTGGAAAAGTGCTTAATCGCCAAATCAGGGTCTGAGCAGACGTATGCACTTTTCCTTGTGGCTGTACTGCAGGTATTTGGAAATCTATAAGCAGTAGTAATAATAATTATAGTAATAATAATAATTATTATTATCCCGATAATAGTTATTGTCCTTAATAGTTATTTATCCTGAGAGCTAAATCTACTCTAATTAAATTAGAATAGATACATTTACACTAATATAACATCAGGCGGAGTCAATGAGCATGAAAAATTCCAGAATGAGAACTCTTTGGCCTGGAAAAAGTTCAGTATGTCAAATATGGACTACTGATCAGAAGGAGTCAATTAGTCTATTTTGAATGTTCAAGATTGAAAAGTCCTTGGCCTAAAATATGGTCGATGAGACATCAGAAGGCCTCAATTAGTCTGTATTGAAAATTCAAGATCAAAGCCTCTTTGGCCTGAAATATGCTCAATAGATCTACTGTCTGACTGATATAACATCAGAAAGAGTCTTGAAGTAGGAATGGAATAGGAAAGTTTGAAGACAGAAAGATGTTCAATATGTCAAATATGGTCACTGTCTGGCTGATGTAACATCAGGAGCAGTCTTTGAGTGTGTATAGAAAGTTCAAGATCGAGGTCTCTTTGACTTGAAGTATGTTCAGTACGTCAAATATAGAACTTCACCAAATTAGCTGAGCATGTGCGCCATATTATTGTAAAGAAGCGTGCAAACTTTTATGGAGATCGGCCCATCAGTAAAGGTATTACAGCTTAAAAGGTAAAAAAAAAAAAATCTAATCAAATCACCTTTATTTATATTACACCTTTATTAATAAGTCCAATTGTTTCAAAGCAGCTTCACAGTGTTAACAGGAAAATAATGCAACAGAATTTGATTCGGCTGTACAGCCGCTCTGGTGAAAACGGCGATCCAGCTAATTTCAGTTATCATATAGTGTCAATGCGGGCAGATCGGTAATATTGTTGAAATTTAGGTGTCTCCAACTGAGTAAGCCAAAGGCAAAACACCACGTTTTTTCTTATAGGCGTTATTTTTCTTTCATCACTTTTTTATACCCTTTTTTTCTGCAGCAGAGCATCATTACCTAGTATCTAGTATACTTAATTTAGCTAAGGTTGCAAAGCCACCCCCTTGCTTTAAATGTGGCAGGACTATCACTGCTGCGACTAAAGATTGCTTTGTAAATAATCTTCCTCATCGGTTTCATCTCCTCAGCATCCCAGATAGCTTAGTTCTTCTAGGGATCCGGGCGGTATCCAGATCAGATGGTGGACCTGCGCCTGGACATGACCAACGCATCCCTGAAATGTCTGCAGAGAGCGTCAATTAAACTCCCCCTGTAAATGCCACGTCGACACGACATCCTCAATAAACCCGTCTCCGGCGTGATGACTCCAATCTTTCGAATAATCATACAAATATATATTTACCTAATATGACTTAAGACCTGAAATGTTGCCAGAATTCTAATCATACACTGTTTGTTGGTCGGTCAGAGGAGAACTGGCACCCCAACTGAGCCTGGTTTATCCCAAGGTTTTTTTCTCCATTCTGGCCCTGAAGGAGTTTTGGTTCCTTGCCACCGTTGCCTTTGGCTTTTGGCTTGCTCAGTTGGGGACACCTAAATTTCAACTATATTACCATATCTGCCTGCATTGACACTATATGAAAATTTTAATTAGCTGGATAACATCACCGTTTTCACCAGAGCGGCTGTACAGCCGAATCAAATTCTGTTGCATTATTTTCTTGTTAACACTGTGAAGCTGCTTTGAAACAATTGGACTTGTAAAAAACGCTATATAAATAAAGGTGATTTGATTTGATTAGATTTTTTATTAGGGGTTCAAGCACGAAGTGCTGAAACCCTATTGTAATTGTTAATTTTCCCATGATGCATCATTCTCTATCTAAAACTGATTGGGCAGACCAAACCATAAGTCGTAGGGAATTGAAACTTTCAGGGCTGGTAGAACTCACACCAACTACAAATGTCAGCGAGGCACCGATCGGCCTGACGGGGGCACTTCAGCGGTAAAAAGCACGAAACAGCTCATAACTCCTAAACCGTTAGGCGTAGGCTCAGGTCGAGACGGATAAGACACATGCCTCGGATTGGCTCGTCACCTGGGGGAAATTTGCGGCTATTTTGGCTTTTTCCAAAAACGTACTTTTGCGAACTAGTCCTAGGTTTTTGGCCCGACCGGAACCAAACCAGTGCAGCAAAATTCTCTGGAGTCTGAATGTCAAAATTATCAAAAAAAAAGGAAATTTGGGTTCACAGTCCCTAAGGGCTGGCAAAACGTTCAAAGTGGGAGGAGACATTTTTACTAAATTGGCTATAACTTGCCAACAGAATGAGACATTTTCACCATCTCATTCTGTGGTCGTGTGAAAAAGGACGTGGCGACTGGCCACTTGGTGGCTCTATAACAGTTAAAAAGGTGTCAAAATGATGTATTTCTATGGCAAATCCCATTAAATGGCTGAAAGCGGCCCTCTTCCTGCCTGATTTGCATACAGATTCACAAAATCGGGCGTGTGCATGCGTCACGTGATCCTAAAGAAGCTTGCAGACTTTTATGGACGTCGGGCCATCGGTGGCGCTTTAACTGTTATAAAGGTCAACTATATTATCCTATTCAAAATTACATTTAAATGACTAAAAATTGTCTGCTCTGCGCAGAACTTCACCAAATTAGCTGAGCATGTGTGCCATATTATTGTAAAGAAGCGTGTAAACCTTTAAAGAGATCGGGCCATCAGTAGAGGTATTGCAGCTTAAAAGGTTAAAAAAAAAACACCACGTTTCTATGATAAATGAGCTGAAAATGCACATGCTGACCTTTTTCCTCTCTGTTGTGCATGGCAAAACGCTCTATAAAGTTTTTGTAACCAGCAGCTCAAAAATCAAGTGCTGAGACCCTATTTTTTTTATAGGCCTTTTTATTAGGGGTTCAAGCACCAAGTGCTGAAACCCTATTGTAATTGTTAATTTTCCCATGATTCTCCATCTAAAACTGATCGGGCAGACCAAACCGTAAGTCGTAGAGACTTGAAACTGTCAGGGCTGGTAGTACTCAAACGCCGGACAAACGAGGTGCGCCCCGATCAGCCTGACGGGGGCACTACAGCGGTCAAAAGTACGAAATGACTCATAACTCCTAAACTGTTAGGCATAGGCTCTATCATATAGGTCTTATATCGTTGGAATCCTTGGCTCAAGACAGACAAGACTCGTGCCTCAGATTGGCTCATCACCCTGGGAAAAAAATTGTGTATTTTGCCTTTTTCCAAAAACCTACTTTTGCGAACTACTCCCAGGTTTTTTCCCTGATCGGAACTAAACCACTGCAGACATGTTCTTTGGAGAGAGAAAATTAATAATTACGAAAGAAATTAGAAATTTCGATGAGGGAACCAAAATGTTCAATGTCTCCGGGGCCACTTTTACTAAAATGACTATAACTTTTGAATGAAATGAGATATTTGAACTCATGTCTATGAGTTCAAATTCAGGTCACATGAAAAAAAAACCGTGATGACATATTTACTCATGCAGTATATACACATACATGTATAAAAATATATAATTTTTCTTATATTTTGTAATTATTTATATATATGTACACACATACACATTATATATATACTTTTTTATTAAAGTCTGCACATACATTCACATTAACATGGGAACATGCAATATACAGTATAGGGGAGCGCGGGGCACAATCTAACGCGGGGTTAGTTGTAACACGCATGGTTTCAAACTTTCCGTACATGCCAGGATGACGAAACTTTGTGTATTTACTAGTTGCCATATCAACATTATTTAGAGAAAAAATTGCACCAAAATTAAGAAATCTTTGGAAGATATTACTGAACATTTATTTAACCATGGCAAAAGTAAATTTCTTTCTTAAGTTTATTTTTCATCTCTGTTTTTTGTGTTTATTTAAAAAGACAAATCTGATATTATTGTAATCTTATATCTGTTATTTAACAGTTGAGATCGTTCTTTAATGCTGATCTAACAGCAGAAGATACAAGCTGCGGTTTAAATCCCAGTAAACCCAGTAAAATCCATGCGTTGGATACAATGATCCCCTATTAGAACTACGTTATTATATTCTATACTTTTATGAATTCTTTTGAGAAACCATGAGAAAAAGGTGAATAAATACTGAGAGTCAATGTTCAGAAATTATTCATTATTATTATGTTTTGAACTATGCTGTATAGCTGTATTTGGCAACATGTTTATTGTCAAACTAAAAATTTTTCTCATTTTTAATTATTAAAAATGCCATTATTTTATTTAAAAAAAAATGAATAATCGTATTTTATTGACAAAATATTTGAGTTTGTCTTGGATATTTTTTTGATTATATCAGGTAACATTTTAAGCTGTCATTTGGTCATGTTACAATGTACCCCACCTGTACTGTTCTCTCTATATGTTTGCTTCCTTGCGTGAATATAGAAAAACAGCAAGCCAAACTCTGTTCAAGAGCCAGGATATGAGCGTCTTGCTCCCTTAATGATCTCAACATTTAGTGCAGTTTTCATGGCCAGAAACGCTGGCCATTGAACCGAGTAAACTGTAAATAAAAGAAAAGAAATATAGAAAACGTATAAATAATCAAAAAGACACACACTTAACAATATAACAAGTAAATGTAAAGATCGCTGACTCAGAAGCATACAGCGCACTAGCGCCAATCCATAATAACATCTTTGATTATCATGTTTTAACTCTTGCAATATAGTTTTCTTCTTCTTCTTGTGATGTTTATTGGCGGTGGGCAAGCCAACTTTTGGTGTATTACCGCCACCTACTGAACTGGAGTGTGAAGTGACAATGGGAAGGAATATATATATATATATATATATATATATATATATATATATATATATATATATATATATATATATATATATATATATATATATATATATATATATATATATATATATATATAATATATAAAAAAAAAAAGAAAAAAAAGAAAATTATATTCTCCTGTAGTTTCCTGTATCTATTATATATTTTATTATCATTCTTCTGAATTTTCTATTGCCTAATATCAGTTCTAATGTCATATTCTTTGCACCTTCTGTTTGTATCTTTGTTTCTAGCAATTGTCTCTCTTTACTATATGCTCTACACTGTAATAAAATATGCTCCACTGTTTCAAATTCACCACAACAACTACAAAACCCAGAAGGGTGCTTCCTGATTTTATGCAGGTTTCCATTTAAAGATGAATGTCCTATTCTTAATCGTGCTATTATTACTTCTTCTCTTCTTTTTTAAAGTCACTTCCAGTCTCATTAATTTGTAATCCTACTTTCTTTTGGATTTTATATAGATGTCTACCTGTCTTCTCCATATCCCATTTTTGTTGCCAAGATTTAATAACAGCTTGCTTTATAATGATCTTTGCTTCTGCTTTACTAATTTTTGCATCAATTTCTACATTATTTTTATTCAATGATCTTTTAGCATGTTTATCTGCCATTTCGTTTCCATCTATTCCAACATGTGCTGGGACCCATAAAATGACACAACCCTGTTGTATTCATGTATTCTGTACATCAGTTGCATTATTTCTATAATAATATCCTGTCTGCAATTTGATTGACCTGATTGAATACTTCTTAACGCTGCCATTGAATCTGAACATATCACTGCTTTCTTAATCTGAGTCTCTTCTAACCATTGTAAAGCTATGACAATAGCAATCAATTCTGTAGTAAATACAGATAGGTAGTCTGGTGTTCTTTTTGTAATAATTACTTCTTGTTGTGGTATGACTATTGCTACTCCTGTCTTATTGGATTCTGGATCTTTTGAACCATCTGTATAAATCTGTACAATATCATGGTACATCCGTTCCATATACTGATTTACTTCATTTATTACACCACTACTGGATTTTTCTACTTTTAGTAGATACAAATCTATTGCAGGCATTTTAAATAACCACGGAGGGATTACTGCTATAGGCACTGCATCACTGTATTTCCTATTTACTAAATCCATTGTCTTTGCCATTTCTTCTGCCATCCACCCAATGCTTTTTATATTTGTTCTCTCATGCTCCAACATTCTTCAAATATCGCCTTTGTTGGATGTTTACTGCTGTGACCTTTTAAAGATACCCAATAAGTCATTTTTAATTGCATGCGTCTTTCCTCTAAGGGCATTTCACCCATTTCTACCTGCAGAGCAGCTCTTGGTGATGTTCTAAACGCTCCGCAGCATATTCTCAATGCTTGTGTCTGCACCTTGTCAATTTTTTCCAGAACATGCTGGCTTGCTGATCCATATGCAATGCATCCATAATCAATACCAGACCTGATAACTGCTATATATATGTTTCTGAGAGAACTACGGCTAGCCCCCCATTTACTACCTGCTAAACATCTCATAACATTCAGTGCTTTCTTACATTTAGCCAATAACTTCTCTACATGTATATTAAAGTTCAGTTTCTCATCTAACCAAACACCAAGAAACTTTAATACTGATACCTGCTCCAATTGCTTTCCATAAAGAGACAACTTAATTTGAACATTTTTCTTCTTTGTAAAACATATTACCTGTGTTTTCTCTACTGATACTCGAAACCCCCACTTCTGTGCCCAACTTTATTTATTGCTTGCTGAACTTTCTTAAAACTGTGTAAGTTATATTTCTGCCTCTTCTCCAAAGTGCATCATCGTCTGCATATATTGACCTCCCCATCCCTTTTTCCACCTCATTAAATATATCATTGATCATTATATTAAATAGAAGGGGGCTACACACACTCCCTTGAGGGGTTCCATTTTCAACTTTATAAACCCTAGAATATGATGTTCCCACTCTAAGCCTGAATTGTCCTGTCAAATAAAAAGTCCAATACCCAGTTGTACATTCTTCCTACAATACTCATGTTTTTCATTTTTATTAGTAGTCCTTCTTTCCAAAGCATATCATATGCTTTTTCTACATCTATAAAAACTCCTTTAACAGCCTCTTTATTTGTCTGAGCTTTTCTTATCTCTGATTCTAAACATAGTATTGAGTCCATTGTTGTTCAAGATTCAAGATTCAAGATTCAAGAGATTCAAGAGTTTTATTTGTCACATACACAGTTATATACAGAATATACAACCGGCAGTGAAATGTAAACAGGTCCGCTCCATGGACAGTGCAAATTCACAGTTAAAAACACAAGGAAGAAATTATAATAGAAATAGGATATAAAAAAGTACTATCTATATATATATATATGTCTATATCTGTAGAAATTATAAATAATCAAGTCAAGAGAAAAAAAGGTAACAAATAAGGATAAAGTGGAATAAAATAATTGAAGTAGACTTTGCAGTGAGTAAACTGTAGACTTATAAATATGTGGTTAACAAATGTATAAAGAGTATAATGTGCAAACAGGTTTATAACAGGTTGTTACACAGTAACAACGAGAACAGAAAGTGCAGTGCAATGTCAGTGTATCGATGTTTATCCTGACGTGAAGTCACGTGATGTTAAGTGACTGAGTTCAGGAGTCTGATGGCCTGGGGAAGAAGCTCCTCCTGAGTCTCTCAGTTTTGGCCATCAGGCTTGAAGCGCTTACCAGATGGTAGCAGCGTGAAATGAGGGTTTGCAGGGTGATTAGAGTCCTTGATGATCTTGGTAGCTCTACCTTTGCAGCGTTTGGTGTAGACGCCCTGCA
Source organism: Paracanthobrama guichenoti (assembly GCA_018749465.1). NCBI lineage: Eukaryota > Metazoa > Chordata > Actinopteri > Cypriniformes > Gobionidae > Paracanthobrama > Paracanthobrama guichenoti. Next base: position 37,286,735 of record CM031962.1, on the reverse strand, counting down.
GAGACGGGAGAGCTGACCCTGAGATACGCCGGATAAGCGCACTACTTTTTGCAGGGCTTTGCGGTCATGACTGGTGCTGTTCCCATACCACGCTGTGATGCACTGAGTTAAAACACTTTCTATCGCCCCTAAATAGAAAGTTTTCAGGATAGCTGGTGAAACCCTGAATTTCCTCAGCTGGCGCAGGTGGTACAGTCTTTGCCTGGCTTTTTTCACCTGTGTCTGAATGTGAGCAGTCCAGGTCAGGTCCTCGGAGATGTTTACTCCCAGGTACTTGAAGCTGCTCACTCTCTCTACTGGTGACCCGCTGATCATGAGGGTTCTACCCTTTCTAAACCCACTCTGGTACGGTGGAAAAAGGCCTTTACTCTCTATCTCATATGTAAGTCTATTTACAATCAATCTTTCCATTATCTTACACATGTTTGATGTCAGTGCTATTGGTCTGTAGCTTGTTGCCTCAGCTTGTCTTTCCCTGATTTTCCTATAGGAACAATTATGGAATGTTTCCATGATTTAGGCAGTTTACCTTCTTCCCATACTTTATTATATAATTTTAATATACTTGCAAGTGCTATATCTGATAATTTTTCTATCATGTTATAACTAATTTCATCCTTTCCAGGAGAGGTTTCTTTTACATTCATTACTGCTCTTTTGAGCTCATACAGAGAGAAATCTTTATTTAAACAATTATTAGTAACTTCACATTTTTTTGTTATTTCAGGATTATCTTCTTTAACTTTTTCCCTAATATTTCTTGCTTCTTCTGACAAATTGTTATTGCTATGTATATTATAAAACACTTTAGCTAACATTTCTGCTTTTTCTTCATTTGAGATCGCAACTTCTTCTCCACTTCTTAATGCCGGCATACTTAAGTTTTTATGCTGCCCACCCATTTTCCTAATCATGCCCAAATATCTGAAATTTGTATATCCCATCCAATATTAGTACAATAATCCTCCAATACTTCCTTTTGTAGCTTTAATTATTTTCCTTACCAGCGCCTGTGCTCTTTTATATTTCACAAGGTCTTCATATAAAAATGATGTTTTTACCTTTCTGAAAGCTCTATTTTTTTCTCGAATAGCTTCTCCACACTCTTCACTCCACACGGAACTGCTTTCCTTGTCCTTAATGTTGTTTTCTTACTTATAACTTCTGTTGCAGTTGTATGAATAATATTACATACTTTTGTATTATATTCCTCCACATCATCTTCTATATTACCCATATTAATTAATCTCTGACTACAGATATAACTGAATCTTTCCCAATCTGCATTTTTAACTTCCATCTATCTATACTCCCCTGCTCCATTTTTGAAACTATAATTCCTATTCTACATTTTACTGGGTAATGATCACTCCCTATCGTTGATTCCTTTAAAACCTTCCATAAACTTACATTAGCTATATTCTCTGATACAAATGTGAGATCTAACATTGACCATTCACAATATTTATTCTTGTACCAGATCCATCATTTATACACACCAACCTATTTTCATTTATTAACTCTTCAATTATCTTACCGTTATAATCTGTGATTTCACTACCCCACAGTGTATTGTGGCTATTGAAGTCTCCACACCACACTATTTTATTACAACTTAACTCTAATATCTCTTCTAATTTAACTTGTTGTAATTTCTTACATGGGTTATAAAAGTTTATCACTCCGATACCTCTTCCCTCTGTCCAGATTTTTATAATAACTGCTTTAATTTCATTCACATGTATAACCCTATAGCTTATACCTTGTTCAATAAATGTTGCTACTCCTCCTCCTGTTCCTTCATCTCTGTCCTTACGGATTACTTCATAACCTTGGATTTTAAAATCAAGATGCGGTTTTAACCATGTCTCTTGTATACAAATTATATTTGGCTTTTGTTCCAGCTCATCTATATATATTTTAAATTCTTGTCCATTTGCTAGAAGACTTCTTGCATTCCACTGTAAAATTTCAAGTCTCATTTTTTATCCATTACTTTTTTGTGTTCCTTGGAGATCTCCTACAAGACTATCTTGTATTTTCTCAACTGTTATTTCTCTTACATCCAAGTATTTCTCTGCTGCTCTGATTATGATTTTAATTCTTTCCGTTCGACTTGATGTCTGAGCTGAACAGTTAACCACATCTGCCATAAATGATACAAACTTGACTTTATCTATTATCAATGACCCTTTGCTAAACATTGCTTTGATGGGTTACTTTTTGGCTAGCCATGCTATCCGGTTTTTCATTTAGATCAGATGTTTCAGTATTTTTCACTCTTTTAATGGCTTCAGCATATGTTATCCCCTCAGTTATCTTGATATTCTGAGCCTTCACTGCTCTTTTCCTTACTTTACAGCCCCCATACGCTGCACTATGTTCTTCCCCACAATTGCAACACTTCAATTTCACATTTTCTCCACACTCTCCATACTTGTGTTCTCCTCCACATTTACCACATCTTTGTTTACTTTTGCATACTGCAGCCACATGCCCAAATCTTTGGCATTTATAGCATCTCAACGGAGGTGGAACATATTCCCTTACATTGTAGCTCATATATCCTACCATCACCCTCACTGGCAGTGCCTCTTCATCAAACTGTATCATTACAGATAAACTGTCTTTTTTCACTCCATCCCTTGTGAATTGCAGCCGTTTCATCTTGCTAACCTTAGCATGTGCTCTATTTCTTTTAATTTCTTCTTCAGTCACTTCCGTATGAATTCCATATATTACCCCTCTAACCGCTCTTCTTTCTTTCCAGCTCAAACATTTTACTGTGTTTCCAGCCAGCGATTTTACTAGCAATGCCTTTTCTTTCTGTGCTTCATCTTTACATATTACCATTAAGCTTCCATCTTGCAATGTTTTGGCATACTCAATGTTCCCTATTTTGCTTATCTTTAATGGGTTCCTTGATCCTGGTGATTCAAACGTAATGATTACCTTGTGTCCCTCATTTCTTATTATCTCTCTCCGTGTGCCTACTTCTTAATCACTATCCGAATTTTATTGATGTGTTTTTTTCCTTTTCTTATTTACTAGACTCCATTTCATTCTACTACCTTCACCTCCTTCTTCCATCCAGTCCACTTCCTGCTCACTTCCTGATTCGTCATCACTTCCTACCATCGTCACTCCAGTCACAGACTGGAGTGACAAAACCGCAAAACTGAAACTTATACAGAATATCAACACAAACCAACAAAAAATAAAAAAATAAATATTTATGACTGCAAATGTCCATTATAAACTACACAGCCTCTTACAGAGGCAGAACACTCCCCGTCTGGCATTATTGATGCCACTATAACAGTCTTACAGACCTGCAAACTCCTAAGAGTAGGGAGGCGTGCCCCCGGCTCGATTTTTTTTTTTGTGATTTTAATATGTAAATTACACATTTGTCATAAGGTACATTTTGCATGTCCTGCCTTATCTACTTTTTTAAAACACAATGAAAGTGGCAGTGTATGCGCAACTCCCTTCACTTCCACCTTAAGCCATGCCCAGCTCCACTTGCACCTCCCTGCTGAGTCTAGCTGTGCTATATATGAGTCCTCCTCATTCAGCTCCCTCATTCTGAAATGGAAAAATCACGATAAGTTAGCCAATCTCATCGGTCCAAGGACTGATCAGTGTTTCGAGATACACGGCTACTCGAATTCTGAGCTACAATACAAATGTAAAGATTTCAAATGATAGACTTGGATGCAAAATGTAGCCCTTTATTACACAGAAATTTGCTGTTGGTGTATTAGCCTAAAACAACACGTTCGCCAGATTGTTTATCTAAATAGCCCTATGTTGTTAGAAATGCATCCCATGCAACAAGAGATTAACACGGTTACCAAGTTGCTTCATGTTACACTTACTCTCGCATCAGCTATTGTGTAAACAGTCACATTTAACTTCTTACCCACATCATGAATGACTGCCTAAAGCCTTGTTTATACTTTCGCCTGGCACCGCAGTGCGAGCCTCGCAGTGCGAGACTGCGTGCACATCTCCCCAAACGGACGAGGCATTTACTTGACGCTACTCTTTTAGACTGAAAACCAGACCATATCACCGATTTAGACGCGCAAACTGGTTGCCTGTGTGATGAGATGTACTAATATCCGTCTGCTTGGACAGATTCGGCTCAAAGTCGTGCATCTTCGGATGCGTAGGCGTGCGCCTTCGCGCTCATGTGGACGCACAACAACCTAATATTCAGGGTAGCTCAGAATTCGAGCAGTAGCCGTTTATCTTGGAACTCAGGGCAGAGCACCCGGCTAACGATAAGCCTAGCTAACGTCATGGGTATGACGACAATACAATATTATTGTAAATTATATCACATAAAAAAGCGGTAGCTAACATTAATTGAATCAAGCAAACAAATAGCTTTTTTTAGTTATAATAGTAATAAATAGTTATTTTTGCTCCAAAAAGCTTGACTTAGCTTGAATTTAACAATATGCTTCCTTCCATCAGACTCGCGTGGTAGCCAGGCGTCTCATTCAATGGCGAGCTCAGTTGATGCTTGTGTGCTTCAAGATTCTGACGCAAGTGCTGAGATTCCGATTGGCCAAGTGAAAAAGTGCTAAGATTCCGACTGGCCCAGAGAAATGTCAATTATAAGAATTATCTAATAATGTTTCGCAATTCTAGCCTGCATGGCATGCAGATGAAGGGCAGCCGGCAGCCTACACCCCCACCTGAGGTTGTTTTAACCTCCACCTTGCGGACCTTTCCGTCACTGCTCGGGAAGACGGATGTGATTAAGCCCAAAGGCCAGTCATCTCTTGGGGACTGAGCTTGTTTCAACAGCACAACATCTCCAGCGTGCAAGTTTCGGTGAGTTTCGTGCCACTTGCGTCAAGGTTGGAGTGTACTGATGTATTCTTTTAACCACCGGCTCCAGAACTCATTGGCCAATGCTTGTACTTGTCTCCACTGACATCTTAGGAGATCTTTTTCAGTGTAGTTTTCAAATGGGACAGACACTCCCGGCTTTTGGGTTAAAGGCATTGTTGGAGTATGCATGGAGAAGATTCAAGATTCAAGATTCAAGAGTTTTATTTGTCACATACAGTTATATACAGAATATACAACCGGCAGTGAAATGTAAACAGGTCCGCTCCATGGACAGTGCAAATTCACAGTTAAAAACACAAGGGGGAAATTATAATAGAAATAGAATAAAAAAGTACTATATATATATGTGTAGAATTATAAATAAATCAAGTCAAGTAGAAAAAAAAAAATTAAATAAAGAAGTGGAATAAAATAAGTGAAGTAAACTGTGCAGTGAGTAAACTGTAGACTTATAAATATGTGATTAACAAATGTACAAAGAAGTATAATGTGCAAACAGGTTTATAACAGGTTGTTACACAGTAACAACGAGAACAGAAAGTGCAGTGCAATGTCAGTATATCGATGGTCATGTGATGTTAGGTGACTGAGTTCAGGAGTCTGATGGCCTGGGGGAAGAAGCTCCTCCTGAGTCTCTCGGTTTTGGCCATCAGGCTTCGGAAGCACTTACCAGATGGCAGCAGCATGAAATGAGGGTTTGCAGGGTGATTAGAGTCCTTGATGATTTTAGTAGCTCTGCCTTTGCAGCGTTTGGTGTAGATGTCCTGCAGAGACGGGAGAGCTGACCCTGAGATACGCTCGGATAAGCGCACGACTCTTTGTAGGGCTTTGCAGTCATGACTGGTGCTGTTCCTGGTGCAGTTAATACACTTTCTGTCGCCCCTAAATAGAACGTTTTTAGGATAGCTGGTGAAACCCTGAATTTCCTCAGCTGGCGCAGGTGGTACAGTCTTTGCCTGGCTTTTTTCACCTGTGTCTGAATGTGAGCAGTCCAGGTCAGGTCCTCTGAGATGTTTACACCCAGGTACTTGAAGCTACTCACTCTCTCTACTGGTGACCCACTGATCATGAGAGGGGAGTATGTCCGTTGCTGTCTCTTCCTGAAGTCCACAATCATTTCTTTGGTCTTGCCAACATTCAGAGAGAGACAGTTGTCCTGGCACCATGATGTTAGATGCTCCACCTCGTCCAAGTATGCCGTCTCATTGTTGTTGGAAATGAGGCCCAGGACAACTATCATCAGCAAATTTGATGATAGAGGTGGAGCTGTGTGTGGACAAACAGTCATGTGTGTAGAGAGTAGACCAGGGGACTCAGGACACAGCCCTGTGGAGCTCCCACACTCAGGGTGATGGAGGTGGACTGGCCTATTCTCACCACCTGAGGCCTGCCAGTGAGGAAGAATTCAGGCTGAGATCCAGGAGTTTGGTGGTTAGCTTAATGGGAACTATGGTGTTAAAGGCTGAGCTATAGTCAATAAATAGCAGCCTTACGTAGTTCCCACTTTTGCTGTCTATGTGAGTGAGTGGAGGACATGTGAGATGGCATCTTCAGTCGATCTATTGGGACGATAGGCAAACTGAAGAGGATCCAAGGTGTCAGGAATGAAGGAGCAAATGTTGTTTTTAATGAGTCTCTCAAAGACCTTCATGACTATAGACGTGAGAGCCACTGGACGATAGTAATTTAGGCAAGAGGGTTTACTGTTCTTAGGGACAGGGATGATAGTGGATTTTTTGAAGGAGGTGGGGACCACAGATGTAGCGAGGGACTCATTAAAGATAGATGTAAACAACCCAGCAAGCTGATCAGCACAGGACCGCAGAACACGGCCTGAAATACCATCCGGCCCAGCAGCTTTCCTGACGTCCACACGCTTGAGTGCCCTCCGAACTTCATCCTCCGAGACAGAGATCACGTGGTTGTTGCTGCTCTGAGTGATTCCCTCTGACGCGCCGCTTGGCGGAGTCGCGCTGCCGCAATTACAGTCAAAGCGAGCGTAGAAAGAGTTTAACTCATCCACAAGTAACGGATCAGCTCTGACCTCTGCAGAGGATTTAGATCCAAAAGAGCAGATGGACCTCAGACCCTGCCACATGCGCCGCGAGTCATTGAGTTGGAAATGAAACTCCACTCGATCCTTATAACGGAGCTTTGCGGCTTTAACTGCACATCGCAGAGCATAGCAGGACGATCTGTATTCAGTCATGTTACCCCAATAGGAGACCGGCGTTGTAAGCGGCAGTGCGTGTGTTCACTGCAGCGCGGATTGAATTGTCCACCCACGGTTTCTGATTTGAGAAGGACGTTATTGTTATTGTTTGTGTGGCTTGCTCTGTAAGCGTGTTGATGAAGCAAAGCGCCACATCCGTGAACTCGCTGACGTCAGCTGAACTCGCCCGGAACATGTCCCAGTCGGCGTCATCAAGAGCTGCCTGTAGCGCGGCCTCTGAATGGGGTGACCAACGCTTAACTTCCCGCCTCACCGGGGGTTCCTGAACGAGCCTTTGTTTGTATTCGGGTGTGAGGAAAATGGCGGCATGATCCGATTTGCCGAAAGCTGGAAGTGACCGCGCTTTATAGGCGTTCTTAAACGGAGAGTAGCAATGATCCAGCGTGTTTGTTCCTCGTGTAGGACAGGAGACGTGCTGGTGAAAGTTTGGCAAGACTTTCTTTAGGTTTGCTTTGTTAAAATCGCCCGCGACGATGAACGCCGCATCGGGGTGTTTGTTTATGACGCCGCTGGCAACATCATGAAGGCCAGATAAAGCCAGCCCTGTGTCTGCCTGTGGTGGAATGTAAACGGCAGTGGCGATGACAGAGGTAAACTCCCTCGGCAGAATAGGGATCTGACGAGACAGGAACCTGAGGTCTAGCGTTTATGATTGCAGACACCTCTGCTATCAGTGTGCAAAGTACCTCATGAGTCAAGTGAGCATGTTTCTTCTCCAACAGCATACCATCTAGAATCCTGCAAGTCACGCCGACCATGCATTCCCATGCTCACCCCATGTGGGAAGCGTGTGGAGGATTGAATTCCCATGTACAGCCATTCTCATGGAGGTATTTCAGAAGACTCGTCTGGTTTTCTTTTGTTGGCTGCATGCGCAGTTCTTGGCTAGCTCCGATGAAGTTGATTCCTCGGTCCAATCTGAGCTGTTTTGCTGGTCCCCTCACAGCAAAAAACCTTTCGCAAAGCATTGATGCAACTGGCAGTGTTCATAGACTCTATTACTTCTATGAGTACAGCTCTTATACATGTAAAGAGTATAGCCCACCTTTTGTTTTCGGCTACACTTCCTCTGGTGTGTCGAGTGACCACTGTCCATGGACCAAAAACATCTAACCCCACATACGTAAATGGAGATGTACTGAGGCACTCAGGAGGAAGATCTGCCATCTTCTGGACTTCCAGCTTTCCTCTGAGTCTGCGGCATGTCACACAACGATGAAGAATGGAGTTTATCAATCTTTTCCCTCCTACAATACACAAACCAGCCAATCGGATTGCTCCTTCTGTGAACTGTCTGTCTTGATGGTGCACTTTTGAATGGTAATAGCTCACCAACAGTTTGGTGACATGGCTTTGCTTTGGGAGAATGATTGGATTCTTCACTTCTGATTCAAGAGAAGCATATCTCAGACGTCCACCAACCCTCAAGAGACCGTCGTAGATGTAGGGGTCGAGATTCCGCAGCACACTTGAACTGGAAACTTGTTTGTTACTCTGCAGAGCAGCATAATCCTCTGGATACAGGTCTTTTTGACGTGTAGAAGTATTAGTCTCTTTGCTGCTGTCTGCTCTTCAGGTGTGTGTATTCTGTTGCACTGATGCCATCCTTTGCATCCATGGGATGTGCTGATGGGGCTTGACGTGTGAGAACGTGCTTGGTGAATCAGAAAGGAAACCGATCTTAACAAAGATTCCCAGGTAGAAAAGTACTGAAACCACTCTGAGAAGAGGCTTCTTTAAACTTGTGTAGCAAAGCTAGTCACACAAGGTCTGATTTCTGTGTCCGACTCTGGATTCACCAGTCCAAAGAACTCACACTCTTGCACTTGGGGCGGCTTGTAGAGGGAGCTGGGTCCTGTGAACCATATAGTGTCGCTAAGTTGTGACGCAACCACAGATCTTGTCGCTAGATCAGCTGGATTCTGGTCTGTAGGCACGTAATTTCACTGACCTGGAGAAGTTGACTGCCGTATCCGCTGAACACGGTTGTGCACATAAATGAAAAAGCGTCTGGACTTGTTGTAGATATATCCTAGGACTAATTTGCTGTCACAGTAGAATTTCACTGCATTCGGCTTGTAGTCTAGTTCGTCAAGGATATATTCAGCCATCTCTACAGCCAGTACTGCTTCACACAGCTCTAGGCAAGGGATGGAAGGCTCAGGACGAGGTGACAGCTTTGCCTTGCCCAGCACAGCACAAATCCCACTTTGGCCTCGCCTTCATCAGTCAGAGCTCGAATGTAAGCCACTGCCCCTATGGCCCAGTTTGAGGCATCTGAAAAGACACACAACTCAGTAGGCTTGGGCAGTATCCAAATTTTGATACCGTCAAACCTCCTCCCTATTTTACCTCGGTAAAAGGGTATTAACCGTGAATAATTAAAAAATTATGATGTAAGGCTCAGACAGCGTCACCAAACTGTTGGCTGTGCCTAAACCATTCAGAAACTGAATACCAAACACTAATACTGAAACAATGACAAAATAACATGCACAACAATATTAACAACTTTTATTAGCAACAAATAGCAGTTTATAGAAAAGTGCAAATACAACAGTCAAGCAGAATTAAATTAATATAAACATCCAGAACAGTTTTCACGCAGAGAAACGCACACAAATCAATTAAATCACACCGCCCGAACAACTTTTAATAACAAAGAGCAGCTTATAAAAAAAAGTGCAAATAGACCCACAACAGTCAACCAGTGTTGAATTAACATAAACATCCATATTATAAAAACTATTGCAAAGCAATAGGCTTAAATAAAAACTTCTTTCCAGTCTTCTTTCCAATATTGTTTTTAACAAAAACCAAATAAAAACACCTGAATCAATTAAAAAAATAAAAATAAACAGTGCGAATAGGAACGAATGGCAAGTGGCATCAAATCTAGTCAAGATTTTTCGCTAGAAAAACCAGCATGTTTACTTTGTCCGGCTTTAACAGGGCACGTTGTGGACCGACAACTTTACCTGCAGTGCTGAAAACCCGCTCCGATGGTGTGCTTGTGGCACAGACGCACAGGTACTTTCGTGCCACTCGCGACATCTGGGGAAAACGCCCGGCAGCATTTTTCCACCAGAGAAGTGGGTCCTCATCCCCTTGAGTAACTGGCTCCAAACAGTAGGCTGTTATTTCAGCTCCGACTCGGTCCTCTGCTGATGCCGACGGGACCTGCCATTGCATCTGCTTTTTTTTTGCAACATTCTTCCCAGAGTCATCTTTTTTCGTGAGGGTTCGGGTTGCACCTCTTCCACTCTGATGGCCACTGGACCTGCTGCCTCTAAGCTCACGATCTCAGCCTGTAATTCAGCCTTGGTCTCAGCCAATGTGTTGTCATCCAACAGGACATGTCTGATCGCTTGGGCCTGCTCGAGGATGCGCTCCACCATTGCCAGTCTGGAGCCCCAGCGAGTTGCGCAGTCCTGCCGATGGATGGATGGATGAATTAATGAATGAATGATGAATAAATGATAAATTATTAAATTAATGAATAGGCCTAAATAAACAAATGAATTGGCCTAAATAAATGAATGAATGAATAAATAGGCCTAAATAAATGAATGAATGAACAGGCCTAAATAAATTAATGAATTAATAAATAAATAAGTCCATTAATGAATATTATTAAATTTGGTCAAAATTTTTTTTTTTTAAATAAGTCCCTTATGTGCATCAAGCCTGCATTTATTTGATAAAAAAAATAAATTAAAAAAATGGTTTTCTATTTTAATATAGCCTACTTTTAAATATAGGCCTAATTTATTTATTTGATGCAAAGCATATATATATATATGCCCCTTTTTTTACATTTGGGCCCCTGCCCCTGAAGAACTCTCTGCACGTTTTATGCTTACTGTTATGAGACTATGTTTTGGGAGTCCCAAGTCCACTTGCTTCTTGTGGAGTTCATGCTTACGTCGCCAGCTGTGTGAAAAGGCCCCGACAATATTAAGGCATAGTCTGAGGGCGCGCTCGGTTTTTTGCCTCTGGTCATGCAATGCATTTGTGACAGCCAAGTTTAGATTGTGACCGAAGCAGTTAAGCCACGGCCAATGCAGGGACCTGATTGCGGCACAAATGTTGGCAGCATTGTCAGTGGTTATGGCTGAAAGTTTTTTCTCGTCAAGTTGCCATTCCTGAAGTGCAGCTCTGAGTGCAGCAACAAGAGTGTCCGCCGTATGACTCTCAGGAAAATATGTAGTTTGGAGGCATTTCAGATTCAAGTTTCCAGTCAGGTGTAATAGTGTGGACAGTCAGGGACATATATGGTGTCATGTTAACTGACGACCACATGACAGTTGTTAAGGAATAATTGTCTGCCGCTGACAGCAGCACTTGAACATTGTCTCTAACTTTACTATATAAATGTGGGACGGCTGTTTGTGAGAAATGTTTCCGTCCAGGCAGCTCGTACTGGGCATCTAGTACCTTTACCATGTCCTTAAAGGACTTTTTTTCCACTGTGTGGAAAGAGACCATTTCCTTCGCCAAGTATTTTGTCACTGCATCAGTACAGGTTTTCCAACGGACACTGTCCCTTTTGTACTTTGTTGTTTTCCCGAAGGCCCACATTATCGTTGGCTGGGTGGACCTAGACGTTGTTGGTCCTGCATCGGGAGGCGTTGAAACTGTTGCACTGAGTGAACTCGAGTCCATCCTCGCAGCAGTGAGTGGATGGTGGTTTCGTATATGCGATCTTAGGTTCGAGGTATTTCCATCTCTCGCAGTCACCTTTTTGTTGCACAATTTGCAAATTGCTTCCTCCGTATTTACCGCCTCTCCCTTCTCATTCGGTCGAAACCCGAAATACTGCCAAACTGCAGAAGTTGTGTTCTTTTCCGGGACCAGGTCACTCGGTGCGCGACTCGCCATCTTCCCCCTCTCTCTTTCTCCTCCACGTTGTCACGTGATGACAACCACGTATACGCATTTTAATAAATTATATTTAATATTTAATCTTTGTCTCCTATATAAGTGCATTTTTTTTTGTTGTTGTTTTTTTATGACGGTATGACGGTATTGAAACTGATACCATTGCTATTTTTAGATCCTGCGGTATACCATATTACCGCATTACCGCCCAAGCCTACAACTCAGTGTATGAAGTGTTAGAGAGTGAATGATGCAAGTATGTGTGTGTGATCTGAAGGTTACTTAGCTTTTGAAGTGAGGTTTTCCATTCTTCCCACTTGTTTCTTTTCTCTTCAGGAAGGACAGTGTCCCAGTCATGCACCTCTTTAGTCAGCTCAGTACCAGCGCTCTGCCTTGGATCATCACTGGTGCCACCAAGCCCAAGAGGTCAAAGAGACTGTTCGCAGTGGACAGCACTCCGCGGTGAGTGTAGGAAGGTGAAGGTATTGGTTTTAATGTTCCAGTATAAACCTAGGCATCTTTGTGTGGGCCAATTTTCATTCCCAAAATTCAGATTTTGGAGGTCAGAGGCCAGGTCTTCTGGTGGGAAAGCTTGCATCACCTCAACAGGCTATTTTGTGGAGCTTGAGATTCGACTTATACTTAGATTCTTGAGTGCGCTTGAGCAGGTCAATTGCTTCGGCAATTGTGGGAAAGGACATGAGCCCGTCGTCCACATAGAAATGCCTATTGACAAAGTGTGAAATGTCAGTTCCGTACTCTTGCTCACCTTGCTGTGCAGCTAACCATAGACCATATATGGCCACTGCCGGAGAAGGGCTGTTCCCGAAAACATGTACCCTCATACGATATTCTACCACTTCTTTGCTCAAGTCACTGTCTCTGTACCAGAGGAATCTCAAATAGTTTCTGTGATCTTCTTTCACCAGGAAACCATAGAACATTTGTTGGATGTCTGCCATAATTGCAACAAGATCTTTCCTGAACCGTAGCAGCACGCCTAACAGAGAGTTGTTTAGGTCAGGGCCTGAGAGGAGCACATTGTTCAGAGAAATACCTTGGTGTTGTGCACTGGAATCAAATACCACCCGTAACGGTCCCGGTTTTTGTGGATGATACACTCTGAAGAATTCCAACATTCCTCATCCTCGTGGAGAGGTGGCGCTCTTTCCGCATGATGGTTCTGAAAGAGCTTCTCCATAAAGGCAGAAAACTGTTCCTTCATCTCAGGGTTTTTACTCAGTGTGCGACACAAAGAATTAAGGCGAGACAATGCTTGTTCCCGATTATTTGGGAGTAATGGTCTGGGTGACCTGAATGGCAAAGGAGCGACCCAGTTTTTCTGTTCATCTTGGTGGAACTCTGTTTGCATGATCTTCAAGAAGCTCTCATCCTCGAAAGACATAGCAGGTTTGTTATCCTTTTTGGTTCTCTCAAATACCTTGAGTCCAAGTTCGTCTTCTGCTTGCATGCAATGAGTAGCGTGATTGTATGAATGGGGAAAAAAACGACAGACTTTTGCTCCCCGCCATAGCACAATTTCTCTTTCACTTTGATGTGGCTCTGACATGGAGTGAGAAGAGATGGGCGGCCATTCTCCAGGATTTTAGTTTTAAAGACACTCACCATCAACTTATGGGCTTTGTCAATGCAGACATCACCTACAATCACTCACCCCAAATCCAACCGCTGTGCAAAGGGTGCATTGTGATGCCCGTTGATTTGTTGTCTCACCTTGAGTACATGGATCATGTCTCTTCCCAGCAATATTAAGATCTGAGCATCAGGATCTAGCTTTGGGATGAACTGTGCCACAGGTTTTAAGTGTGGATGAGCAAAGGTGACCTCTGGAGTGGGAATTTCAGATCTGCTGCTCATGATCTCGTTACACTCTATTAATGGTGGGAGATCAAGACACGTTTTACCATTCAGCGTCTCTATTTGAAAGCCGACTGCTTTTCTTCCAGACATTTCTATGGAACCAGCACATGTTCTCAACAAATATGGAGAGGGGTTACTCTGGATTCCAAACAGACGAAAGAACTCTCCTTTGGCCAGTGAGCGGTTGCTCTGATCATCAATGATGACATACATCTTGATGGCTTGTTCCCGCTGTCCTTGAGGAAATGCACCAAGCACGTTTTTTGCACAGGATCGCATTGGAGTATTTTCTCCACAAACTTCTGTGCACCTTGAAGTTACCTCTGGGGTAGCGTTGTCCTGTTGTTCTGTGTCTGGAATTTGCATCAGAGGTGTAGAGAGGGGCGGAGCTATGTCAGGATGCATAACTGTGCAATGTCTGTCAGAATCACACTCACTGCATTTGAGGGTTGTGAGACAATCTCTGGCTACATGATTTGGAGAGCAACACCTGAAGCATCTTTTGTGTTCTTTCAGGAGGTTCTTGCGTTCCATCAATTACCTTTTTCTGAAGGCTCTGCTTTTTGACAGAGGATGCGATTTGTTGTGAATAGGGCAGTACTTCAAGTCTCTCTTGATAGTCTCCTTCACATTCACTGAATCTGACTCATCATTTGTGGACACATCTGTCTTGTGCACTGACACAGGAACTCTGCTAGCACCATGTTTAAGAAGGGTTTTTCGTTTCTGTATGGCTACTGTTTGAGAGTTTGAAACTAGGATCATTCCTGGCTTTAGCTTCACTGCAAATGAAATGAGTGAAAAACGAGAATGGGGGAAAACTGATCTTGTTCTCTTCCTTGAAACGTGAGCCAACGAACAGCCATTTTTCCTGCAAACTTGCTGGTAACTTCTCCACTATGGGATTAATACCGCGAGGGGTATCAAGATAAGTTAACCCGGGTAAGTATGCATCTCCTTTCGCTGCAAGCAGCTCCATGAGCAGGTCTGTGAGCTCCCTGAGTTTCGTGTTGTCTTTTGGAGATAGACGTGGAATGTTATCCAACCGCTTAAATAAAGCACTTTCTATCACTTCTGGAGTGGCATAACATTCTTGAAGTCTCATCCAGGACAGCTGAAGAGCAGCTTGCGCATTAGTAACATACACAGCTCGAATTTTTCTCACATGATCTGATGACGCCTTTCCCAGCCACTTGACTAATAAGTCTAACTCTTCACTGGCTGAGAGATGCAAGTCTTGTGTAGCATTAACAAATGAAGACTCCCAGGCTTCCCCAAGTTCTCTGGGTTATCGTCAAACTTGGTAAGTCCTGTGGTGACTAGCTCTCTACGGGCTACAAATCTAGCAAAGTCTAACATAGGCACGGCTTGACTTTGAGAGAAATGTTGCGAATCTGAATCTGTACATTTGATAGAACTCCGCCTTAGCGATGACTAACCTGACTAGTGGGTAGCGTTATAGCTAGATAACTATCTGGCTGAGAAGGGTCTGACTGCAGAGCTGTAGAGCCACAGTTTTATTTATAGTTTACCACGATTTACCACATTCTAGCATGATTTACCATGTTTCTAGTATGATTTCAAGATTCAAGTTTATTTGTCATTACACATGTACAAGTACAGTATAACGAAATGAAGTTTGGAGCAAGCCTCCGGGCCGCAGCCTTTTCAGGCGCCGCCACACGCTCTCCAGAAATACAAGAATGCAGTTTAGCAAGCATTACATAGCAAACACAACAAAACATAACATAACACAGTACACACGGGTCACGTGATGGGATTTTTGTATGGAGTGGGAGAGGAGATAGATAAGGACAGGCAGACGGATGGAGGGGGGCTGGGATCGGGATCGGGTGTGTATGGTGCGAGTGAGTCTGAGATTGTGTTGTGTGAGAATGTTAGCCATGACTTCAGATGTTTTCGAGTTCAGTTCTATGGTTTGTCCTTGAAGGGAGATAAGGCAGTGCACAGGGAAAGATAGCAGACCAAGCTGTCAGGCTGACCTCCCAACCGAGAGATAGGGACAAGTGAGGTTCGGATTAGGTCAGGCAAATACAATTTTTTAATCCATTTTATGATCTTCGGTAATTTGTCCAGATCATAATCAATCAATCAGTTCTGGTCCTCAGCACTCGCGTCCGGTCCGTGCAGTTTCCCTAGACATTACATCCAGCCTCATGGCCAGACCGGTTACAGTCCGTAAAAGTTCACCGATCTGACCCCCGATGGAGCCCACTCTTCCCTGCGTATCCGCAGTCCGGACTGCGTTGTTACGGTTCAGTTCCTCAATCTGTATCACTCTCTGATCTAATTCCTTCAAACGGCCACACACAACCCCGAAGCATTCCTTAATTTCCACAGACAGCGGCTGGGTGAATTTGCTTGCAGCTGTCTTACCAATCTTCCGATAGGTCAGGGCAATCCCAAAGCCAAAGAATAGGAACCCCGCCATCAATAATCCAATCATGTATAAATCTTCTGCATCCTCCACGGACAGAGCCTCCAGGCACAGGACTTGCCAGTTGTTCCGTGCGTCCATCACGTACCCTGCAGCAAAGGTCCCGTCCGGGCAGGTGGGTTCTCCCGGGGCACCCTTCCTTTGTGAGAAAATCCTATCGATCGCGCTGATTGACCAGTTAATCAATTCCATTTCAGTATTTTCAGGAGTCCAGCAAGCAGCGGGTCAGAGAGAAAAAGAAAAGACAAAATACCAAAGTGCCAGAGCACAGCGGGAGCAGAGAGAAAACATGTCTGCACTGTATGAAACAGAACAAGGAAGAGGTTTCCGATTTACCACATTCTAGTACAATTAACCACGTTCTAGCATGATTAACCACGTTATAGTATGATTTACCATGATTCTAGCATGATTTACCTCATTCTAGTATGATGTACCATGATTCTAGCATGATTGACCTCATTCTAGTATGCTGTACCATGATTCTAGCATGATTTACCATAGATTACCATGATTTACCATAGTTTACCATGATTAACCTCGTTCTAGCATGATTTATCATAGTTTACCATGATTTACCACGTTCTAGCATGATTTAATCAAAAGAAATAATAACATTTTTGCGCGGGAAAAACTGCTGGGGTAAAACTGTGGCTCTGCAGAAAGATATTATTGACCTGGCTGACAACAGTCCACATGTTACCTTACCCTAGCTATAAACATCTGAACCCACCTCTGCAGAGTTATACACTAGCTGTTATCTGGTTAGCGCTATTAAACGATCAACCGTTAATGGATAGCTGACTACTAAACATGTCATGGCGTTATAAAAACTCATGGACACTGTCAAAACTTTAACACATATGTAACTGTGATCATTATTTACAGGTGTACACTAAATTATGAATCTATTCGATTATATTATTAATCAAATGTAGACTTACATTGAAACAGCAACCACCGTCAACCATCGACCACGGCTGCAACTTCACAAAAATGCTGGTTCACCTGACGAAGCCCGGCATACAAATTGGGAGGAGTTGGATCTGGATCCAACCACGCCCCTTGGATCTTGTATTCTGCAGTGAGGACCTTCTCAAATTGAGCGTGAATACGAAGCTAAAGACGCGGAAACGTTGCGTCTTTTAAGGTGGACCGGGTAGCGTCAATAAGAAGCTGCGAATAAGAAGCTGTACACAGCCTTTCGATTGTGAGAAAGTGAAAGACAGGTGGGCTGTGATGTCCCCTGAATGGATAAAGGGTACCAATAAAAATTACATCAATATACTGGAGGGACCGGCTCTATCGCATCCTTCGCCAGTAGGACCGCGATCTCCGCCTGAAGCACAGGGGCATTCTCCTTCGACATGGAGGTGAAGCGGATGCCCCTGAACTTGGGGGGGACGCCGGGCGAACTGAATCGCATAGCCGAGTCTGATGGTACGGATGAGCCAGCAAGACGGGCTGGGAGCGCTAGCCAGGCTCCCAGGAACCGTGCAAGCGGGACCAACGGCACCACAGACGTGCCCGCAGTGGGGCAGCGCAGCGGCATGCAGGGACCCGACACGGACGGCATGGGAGCGGCCCAAGGTGGGGTCTGAGTGTGCTGTGCAACACTTACCTGCTTCCGCTGAGGGGGTGAGTGTGGGGAGGCTGCTTGTGTGCGTCCCAGACACAGCCGGCACCTCCTGCTGGCGATAGGAGAGGCGCCTGATGGTGACGAGGCATGGAAGCGTCGAAAACCGCCGGGCACACTCTCCTGGCACCCAGAGGTATTGGAACTGCTCTTTAGAATTTGGGTACCACTGGTTGTATTTGACACCAGTGGCGGAACAGAATTTACCAATGATTCTCCACCCGGCCCTCCTCCGGGGAAGCCAAATCCAAATCAAAATCAAATCCAAATCCGGGTGACCCGTCCCCACTGACTGGCAGCTGAGACGAGTGGCATCGTAGGACCGATGCCTATGGTGACGAGCAGACTAGGGGTCGCCGATGGTGTTTCTGGACATCGCCTGGCCAAGGGCCAGCGCTGTGACTTTAAATATAAAACAGTCACTGTGCGCAGCTCAACCTCAGCTCAGAACTACCCTTATGCACGAAGAGTGCTGGGCAGAGGCAGCCTGCCAGTGGCACTGCCACCCCACCTGATGAGGGAAGTGAGAGAGAGGAAAACTTTATACAGGCTATGGCCCCTTTGGTGTTCCATTTTCTGGTGCCAAGCGGTTCCACACTGCTAAAGCTTTCCAATGCACATCCGGGAAAAAGGCAAGAGGGCGGGCAAGGCGATTTATGCATTGCGCTATGCCCCAGCCACCCGGGGAAGCATGACTGTCAATTATGAATCTGATTCAGCATGAAACATCCACTATTATAGTGGGAATCTCAGCCTCATCTTCATTTTCAACACATAACAGCCCTCTCTCCGATGCAGCGATTGACATCTGTCCTCTGCTAGAGCCCCAAATGAAATGCTAGGTCCCTTTCATTTATTTATTTATTTATTTTTTAGGACCAGCAATCCCATTTGTAAGCTACCAGCAGGCATGCGAGATAGTGAGCGTGGCCGTGAGACGGCACACAGCGCGCTGAACACTCAAACACTTATGAAAAGGGTAAGATGAACAACGCGCCGACGTGGTCATGCTCTCATGAGGGAACATGAACCACCCACGAACACAGTCTCAGCATGCTGCGATGCGCTAGAGGAGTGGGGGGCCCACGGAGATGTGCTCGGCAGGGAAGCCCCACTGTAATCACCCAGGCTTATCAGCCAAAGTAGCCCCTTTTCTGGTGCACCAGAAAAGACACTAGATCGGGGTATAAGCGAAGGGACTCAACCCCGTTTGAGGTTTCATAGTCTCGACCGCGCATCTAGAGTGCCGAGTGACGCACGCTGGGTTGCCGTGACAACCTGCGCTGTCAGCGGCAGCTCGACGGCACACGGCGCGCTGAACACTCAAACCCTCACAGGGAAGGCGAGACGAACAGTGCGCCGACATGATCCCGTTCTCCTGAGAGTACATGGACCACCCACGACCGCGGCAAAACACAGGAGAGTAGTGCAGCCTGTGTATGCACTCACCACTGGGAACGCCCTCACCGAACCAACAGACCAAACAGTGCTGTGAAAACAGCAGTTTATCACTGTATCAGGGAGCTCGCGTCGCCGCTGATCGTGCCATCTCACTCAGCACTCAAAGAAGCTTCTTCTGTCGTTCTCTCTTTCTCTCTGCTGAAGCAGGAACAGTCTTCTTCATCAACACCGTGTTCGCCCGAAGTGAATGACAAAGGTGCGCTGCATTTCGCTTCCGTTTATACCCGCTGCGGGCGGAGCGCGAGATGCAAATCTCGCACGCCAATTCTCATTGGCCTGTTCTCTAGATCTCGAAGCTGATAGGGGCTCCCTGAAGTGATCCCAATTCGTCGGTGACGTCCGACGTACGTCGAACGTGACAGACTGAAAGGGAACTAAATTCACTTAAGTTATTATAATTAAAGAGGGTTTTAATCCTACAATTATGTGCGCAAGATTTGATGGTTGGTGGAAAAAGTAAACATTTATTTATTTATTTATCTGTTTATTAATTCATCGATGTCTTTAAATAAACGTCCAATTTTTTTATTAAATTATGGCTAAATTTACAAATTAATAAAGACTTCTTATCTGACACCTCTTTTTCCATTTCAGATATACATATTCTGTTTCAGCTTCAAAAAAGCTTAAAAATTGTTAAAAAAATGTTTTGTGTACGCCACTTATTTGTATACTTCACTTACATTTACTTCTCGTCTAAGTGGAGTATATACGTTTTGTATACTCCATTTACAGGAGAAACGGTTAGTCAGTGGTGACGGCAAGTGTTTGCCTCCAGTTTCTGTTTCTGTTGTTTATTTATTATTTGCTGCTCTAGGAAGGATTAATTAATTTACTCTTTATTTGTATTTTATATTTGTATTCTAATTTATGTATTGTCTTTACTTTCATTCTTATTCTGTCAAGTTTCACACTGCCAAAACTTCATAATCCTACCACATGGAGATCAACAGTACTCTGTACAGTACTACAACACGCAAACTCTTAAAAAAAATAAATAATTGTATTCCCATGTCTCCCACACTTCTGCCATCTCTCACACACATCATCAACAGACACACTTTCCTAAGGCATTTTTCAGGCTCGGTTAACCCCACTGCTTAAAAAAACCTACATTAAACACTTCACTTATAGAAAGTTACAGACCTGTCTCTCTCATTGAACGAGTTGTTTTCAACCAGGTATCATCTTTCCATTCACATAACAACCAGCAGGATGATAACCAATTAGGTTTTAAAAGTGTCCTCTCAAACGATACTTGCATGCTGTCGATTACGGAAGCTCTGCAGATTGCAAGAGCTGCTGGGGCCAGTATAGACACAAGACTGTGTCTTAAGAACTAGTCTGACTAACTAGCAGTTAACCAAGGGGTAATCAGTCTTTATTTTCAGATTAAAATTAGACCAATCTACCTTTTTATGTAACTGACTTTAAAAAGTTATGGCCAAAAAATAGATGACTAACTTGTAAGAGTAGTCTAAGCAGTTTATGCAACCAGCCACTGATTCCAAATAATTAGTTCTCATTCTGACAAATCTATCTGCAGCTTTCGACACTGACTTTAGAAACTGATTATAAGTTTAGCATGATAAAATACAACACAAATTTATTTTAAGATTTGTAGTTTCTTTCTTTTCTATAATGATGCTGTTGATAATTCAGGATAGATAATTCAGAGCACAGTCCATTAGTTATCCTAAATGGTTGAAATGTTCTCTGAACTTTTGCACACTGACTTGGTTTCAAAGATAAGAGTTGTAAATTGGGAAAGGACATGTTCTTTGAAACTAACTACGATTAGGACATGACTCACATGTCACTTCAGAGAATGGTATTTGGTACTCGGATGTGATTTGAATCTGGTTTCTGGTTTCTGCTCCAGTAATTCTGCTATGATAATTAAACAAATTGATCATTGAAATTGATCACTGATCATTAAATCAGTGAGAGGCCCATGTAGAAAATAACTATTTACCATAGTTTGATTTACCTTAGATGTTATTTGTGGAATTTGTAATGTATTTGCCAAAATAACATTTTTATGAAAGTTTATTTCCTTATTGCTTTTATAAAACACTTACTACATACTAAAATATTATCAAGAATATAATCACACCCAAAAAAGTTTTAGGCCCTTTAAAGCCCTTTAGCCCTTTTATTGCTTATGATTTACATTTAGATTACATTGATCACATGTATTTACACAATCTGTGAAAGATTAAACATATGTTACTCATAGCTAATTAAAAATAAGCTTAGAAATAAAACTTGACAAAAATAAAACATCACAGTATTAGTTTGATACTGTGGTAACAATCACATGAAAGAAAAGAAAATCAATCAAGGTCTAAAAGCTGTGGTTGATGTTGGCTGATGCAATCAGTGAGTTCCATCAGTTCTATTGCTGACGGGCAAGTCTTGGGTGGTGTTTATGAAACAGCTTTTGCCTTTGGCCTGCCACACTGGCTGATGGAACTTTGGACCTTTTGCAACTCTTGATTAACAGTGGACTGAATAGATCCAAGTATAAAAGATGCACGCCAGAGGATCACCGCCAGTCTCCGTTTGAAGGAAGACTCGCTTTAGTTTCAGGGCTTCTGAGCTTCTTCTGACCCAGCATGGGGAGTATGAAGCTTTGTCTATTGCTGCTGCTTGGCACTTATGCCATAGCCCGTGAGTATAAAGTTCCTTTGCATTCTGGAGCATTAATGCTACAATCTAAATGCACTGAAAAACTTTTATTTGTTTTTCTTCATCCTATGTATCCTATATTCTGTTTTTAGCATTTTATATTTTTTCAAGGCTATTTTAATGACGTTATTAATGACAAAGTTAAATTCACCTTACTTTTTTTCATTTTTTTCATAAATACCTCAAAATACATTATCTTTTAATAATGTAATTACATAATGACTTTCTCACCAGAACAAGAAATTGAGTCAATTCTCATCCAGGATGTCACTGTAAGTATTTTTCTTTCTTTCTTTTAATCCTTTGATTACATTTTATTTGTATTCGAGATGTCTATGAGTCACACATGTTAAAGTTCCCTATAATTTATCCTGACCTTTTTACCTGTTGGACTCACTATACCAATTGTTGTTGTCACTTACTTTGAACCCTCAATAAATGAGATCACCATTGTAACCTGGCCTACCATGTACTCTTTATCAGCAACAGACAGTTCTTGAGTCAGGATATCAGAGTCCATATTTCTTATTGCTCATCTTGATTAGCTAAAACAATGTAATATGTAATGCAATTTAATAAGTAATATTTTAAATAATAATCTGATGAATTGACCTCTAAGAAAATTTAGATTCTATCAAAACAATCCACATATTTTTAAATATATATTTTTAATATTTTTATTGGAAAACATATTACAACATTTAACAACTGTTCATTGTTTATTCATGTTAGTCACAGTTTACTAATTTTACTAATGTTAATACACCTTTTCATTTTGAATTAAATATGTATTAGGTTGAAAGGTTAACATTAAATTAACAACAAATTGATTAAAGGTTGAAAATAACAGTAACAGCCTAATACATGCTGTATAATTATTTTTATTGTTAGTTAACTAATGCACTTAAATAATGTTAACAAAGGAAACCTGTAAAGTGTTACCAAATGATTGTTTATCAGCGTGTGATTATTGTTTCAAATATATACTTTTGAATTGACCTTGTATTTATTTTATTTACAGTATCTAAAAGATTTAAGATCTACAAAAAATATACGTATCGGTATGAAGCAGAGATCCAAAACAGGGTTACTGGGACCTCTCCTCTCATGAATGGCCCCAAATTGTCCTGCAAGGTACATTGAAATTTGAAAAATCCATGTCGGACTGTGTCTTTCCTGTTTTTTCCCCTCTTTTTCATTCCTTAAAGATATTAACACTCTTCCATCCATAGGTTGAAATTGATGTGCCTTTGGCATGCAGCTTTGAGCTCCGGACGAGTGAGTGCTCCCTAACTGAGGTGGTTGGAATAGATGCAAACGGAGCACCCATCTATTCACCTGCTGCTGAGGCCCAAGCCTTCCAGTCTGCCATGGAAAAGTATGTTTAAGATTCCCTTACCAGCTTTAGAGAAACTGACCCAAATAATACATTTCTAAAATATTTAAAGTGAGAAAATGAAAAACTATACATTGTAAGACTGGTTTACACTGCCCTAACAAACGCTGACATTTTAAATATTTAAAGTTGCCTTTGGACCCAACAACAACTGAAGTTTGTGTTTATTGAGGCATTGTAAACTTGGCTTTGGTCTCCAGGTTATAATAAATTAATTTTAAAATTGATCAGAACTCCAATAAGTTATTCAACAGCCATTAATTCTCTCTGAACAGGAATGCACTGAAATTTGTAGTTGAGGGTGAAACTGGTGTGAAACTCTATCCTGAGGGTGATGAAACCAACATTCTGAACTTCAAGCGAGGCATCATCTCTGCTCTGATTGTGCCTGTCATGGAGAAGGAGCAGAGAAAAGACATGGTACATAAACATATCACTTCTTCCTTAAGGCACCAATCTGTAAAGGTATTAATTGCCTTTATTGTATGTTGAACTTGTTAGATTAATTCAATAAAAAAAAAAAAAAAAATAATAAAAAGTTATTATGGACACCCACTTAACTGAGCAGAGAAGCAATAAATCTTCCTATCTGGAATAATAAATAGGCTTTATACCGGATATCACATGTACAAACAGGTAAACAGGTCTCATTGCATCTGCTTGTCATAAGAAAAGTGACGGCGATATCTATGGATTTTTAAGGTAATCAGCTAACCTAGCTAGTTTGTTTTACTGTTGCTGTTTTATTCGATTTAAATATCTAAATGTTAGTAGGAAGAAGAAAAATAAAAAAACTTTTAGATACCAATCTGCATATGCGATGAACCTTTGATGCTCATCTTTGCTCGCTTCTTTGAAGAAGGCTCTATAAAAGGGCTCTATATTTAGGACTTACAAAAGACCTAAACCGGAAGTGATGAGTGGATTGTAATCCAGAAAGTTCAAAACGACAGTCATCATTGATAACTGCTGTGTTGATAGACAACCCATACATACACCTCAAAACAAAAAATAAAATATCAGTTTTACTTGGCATGGTAAATTAATAAATCAAAATAATATGAGAGAAATAATACTCATAACAGTGTAATATCAGTTGAGTACATTGTCTGTATATATGCCAGTACATCCTGCCAGAAAAAAATTGTAAACAGTGACTGAAAGTAAGTGGGGATCTGTAAAAGTTTATTGTAAGCCTGTACACAAACATTTATTTTCGCATTGATTTAGATTTCCTTATTTCATCTAGGTTACTGTCCATGGAATCTGTGCCACTTATGTCAAGGTTAATACCAAGGAAGATATTACCACTGATGTCACCATCACTAGGGACCTGTCAGGATGTGATACTTTCAAAACCCAAAGAAGCCACACCAGCCCTCTTGCAATCATCACTGGTTTGGTGAGTTTTTATAACACCCTCTGCTGGTTGAATCTTGCAATTATTGATTCTTAGCTTTTTATTTTTATTTATAAATTAAATTAAATGCATTTGTTCCATTAATGTACCAATAACCAAATGTTTAAATAATTAGTTAAAGATTAGGCTCTAACCAGTATTGACAAAAGCATTAAATCATACAACAACAGGTGAAAAAAACGGTTCTCATATTTTTCAAGAAACAGATAATGTACTTTATTTGTGTTTATCAACAGCAATACCCTCTCTCCAAGCTGATTGGCAGTACACAGACCTGCAACTATAAGTTCGACAACCAAAAGAAGCACATGACCTCTGCCACATGCACAGAGAAGCACATATTCCTTCCCTTTTCTTACCAGTGAGTGACACTGACATTATATCACTAGCTACATTTCTTATTGCAGTGTTCCTGCATAAGTGGAACATCATGTTCTGATTCATTTAAATGTATTTAATTTCCTTTACAGGAATAAGTATGGTATCTCTTCTCTTGTGAAACAAATCCTAACTCTTCAGGAAACCAGCAAGATCAATGACAGAGTTTTTGATTACAGTGAGTATTCCCAGTTTCACTGTATATCAAATAGATTAAAGATCACCGACCCCCATCCCCCGATTCTGACTATCTGACTCTCACATATCATCCCACTCTCTACAATACAGGTTCTACTTACCCCAAGGACTTAGTTCTAGAAGCAATAGATGATAAAGCCCCAGTCCAGACCTCTGAGGCTCTGCTGTACATCTTCAGGGAGCTTAAGTCCATGAATGAAAAACCAGATCGCCAGCTAAGGGCCAACACGTTCCAGAGTTTGGTATCTGAACTCCGTGGACTTGAGAATGACGTTTTGCAGCAGACCATTACTCAGATGGTGGAGGAGGACAAGCTCTTGACCTGGCAGGCTTTGACTCAGTGTGGTACCCCAGAGTGTGGTAGTGCCATGTTCAGTATCCTGAAGACCTTTGACACTGACGCCATCGAGGTAGATGCTGCTGTCTATGCTCTAGGAATGATGCACAGCCCTACTGGCCTTTTGGTGAAAGACATATTGGAGATTGCCCAGACCAAGCAGAGCAAGCAAATAATGTATGCTCTCAGCAATGCTGTAAGGCGGTAAGCAAACTCTTTTTCCGTTTCTAGACCATTTACGTTCTTATTAAATCTTTTACTTCCAGTACAGAACATACATTGATTTTCCATGCTTGCCCAGGCTAAGTAATCATGCACTATAAGCTAGTTAAACAGCTATAAGGGGACATCTGCACACCAGAATCCAAAACACACCATATGCTGGTGGCCAGGAATGCTGCTCCTTTCAACAAGGATTGATTCTCATTTTGGGAGGGAAAAAATCCAAAATGCTTTTGTCAAGATATGTCCACTGTAACTGACAACGTATAATATATCCCTTCAGGCACTTCCAAGCTGAACGTCAGCTCACCTCTGAGATTCTTGAGGTGTATAACTTCATTACCTCCATTCTTGGTGCTGACTGTGCTGGCGAGAAAGACCTGACCTTCTTGACCCTAAGGGTGTGTGTTTGAACATCTATATTCCTGTACATTTTCACACCTGGAAAACAAATGATTGTCATTATTATAATCATTATAACCTGCCCTGTTAGGTGATTGGAAACATGGGAGAGGCTATGGAAGCAGCTGATCCCAACATGAAGACCACTCTGCTTAAGTGCATGAGACAGCCTGCCACTACCCTTTCAGTTCAGATGTCTGCCATCCAGGCTTTTAGACATATGTCTGTGACTCCTGATGTAAGTATTGCTGTATTTTAACTACTTCTATTTCTTCAGAACCAATTGTGTGGAACTATCAACTTCACACATCAAACTTTTTCATGCTCAGGTCCGTTCCAACATTCAGAGAGTGGCCCTTTATGCCAAAGGTGCTGTTCAGAAGAGACTGGCTGCATATCTTATCCTGATGAAAAAACCAGAGGCAAGCGACCTGGAGGTTGTGAAGAAGATCCTTACCCAGGACCAGAATGTGCAAGTCAAGTCCTTTGTGGCTTCTCATGTCTACAACATTATTCATTCCAGGGATCCTGAAATTCAAGAGTATGTTACTCAGTTTGTTTTATTTAGACTGCATTCAAAACATATCATTGCATATAATCTGCTGTTTACAATTTCAGCTTGCTCTTTATCTTCTCCTTAACACATTTTTTTTTCTTCCCAGGTTGGGCAAAAGGATAGTCAAGGTCATGCAGGATGATGAGGTGCTTACCCATGCAAACTACACTCAGCTTTCTCGTAACTATAAGATGGACATGTTTATGCCAGGAAAGGATGTCATGGGCTCCAGCACACAGGGAAGCATCATCTTTGATCCCAGCAGCCAGCTGCCCAGAGAGGTTATGCTTGAGACAACACTAAAAGCCTTCAGTTACAACCTTGACTTTATTGAGGTAGGAATATTCATGCATTATGTACATGTAATTAGTTAATTGTAGAACTCTATTATTATATATTTTAATTATTTCTAATTGTTTGTTCCTATCCTTGATTTTTATTTTATTTTTTTGTACTTGTTGCATACGCATGTTTAATTATTTTTAAATTATTATTATTGTTATTATTTTTCACCAAGTTTGGCATGGACGGCAAAGGATTTGAGCCAACTGTTGAGACTCTCTTTGGAAGCAATGGCTTCTTCCCTGATACGATTTCCAAGGCAATGTACTGGGTTGGGGACAAAATGCCAAACAAAATCAATGAGGTTCTGCAAGAATGGGTTGACCCTCTGAGAACAGAAAAAACTAAGAGACAGGTACTGATATCCATTGCTTATTCCAACCCTAACAATGTGATTACTTGCATGATTGAGTTTTTGATGCATGCATAGATAATATCAGGACCTTCTCTTTGACAGGTTCCTGAGAACATTATAAGGGAAATGGTCCGCAATTTTAACAAGCTTGCAAAGGACCTTTACAACCAGGACTCCCCAGAGGCCATGGCTTACTTAAGGATCATGGGGAATGAATTGGGATACATCAAGAGTACCAATGAACTGACAGCTATTGTTGATAGGATGGCCACATATATTCAGGCCCTCAAGTACTCACCTGCTTGGGTATGTATATACAATATGTTGCATTTTACATACATATCATATGTATATATTAGCTCATATATTGGACAGCATATTGGTATTGTCAAGATTTGCTTTGTGATACTGTTTTTGAGAATTGTTGTCTTGTTGAGAATTGTTGTTTAATTGTTGTCAGGTGCTATAAATGCAAAAATCATACATATTATTCCTGTTTCAATAGATTACAAAGGTATTAATGTCTGGAGATCAGAGCATCTTTGCTCACTACATCTTTATGGATAATGAGTTCTCCCTTCCAACTGCCTCTGGATTCCCCCTGAAATTTGCTCTGTCTGGGACTTTTGCACCTGGTGTTGAGGGTGGTCTTCGCATTGAGCCTGGCAGGGTATTCAGTTTTCCCCCTGATTACTATTTGTTCAGTAGATAGATTTTTGATGTATAAAAAATCTTCAGCTTTTTTTCAAAAACAGTTTCATCTTATTATTGTCATGTTTATTAGCATTACAAATGTTTCTCTGTTCTTTTCACAGCATGAACTGTCCTTTTCACCCTCCATGGCAGTAGAATTTGTCACCCGTATGGGAGTCCATATCCCAAAGTTTGTTGTCTCTGCTGTGGAAATGCACACTAATATGTTCCACGAAAGCTCTTTTAATGCCAAAATCACTAAGGGCGATGGTCAAATAAAGCTGTCTATCCCGGCACCTAAGGGTACAACTGAACTCTTCAGAATCAGGTAGCTTTGTGCTATATGTCTGGAGCATACTCCAATGCTTTATTTTAAATGTATAATCTTTATACAAATAAAGAAAATATACAGAGAAAAATGGCATCAGCTTTCAACAAAGCAGGTCAAGTCATCTGTTTAACAAAGACATAATAGAAAACCTCTTGTCATTTTTCACAAATAGCAACAAGCTAGTGATGGTGTCCAAAACCCAAGTCACACTTGTTCCTGACACAGGCGATAGGACGGCCATAGTGCACTGCAGCCCCCTTATCTCTGGAATCAATTACTGCACCACCATACTTAACTCTAGGGCTGAGAGAAATTCTCCATACTTTCCTCTCAGTGGAGAGTCCAAGTAAGAATCAAACTTTTTCCATGCAAAAACACACTAAATCATTCATCTACTTCCATTTTCAACTCTTGTTATACTAAAATTATTACTTTCCAACAGATTTGTTTTGGGTATCCAGCCCACTGGTGACATCACTGAGTATGCTGCAACTATTGCCTATGAACTCTTGAACGAGGGCAAGGAAGGCCGCCAGAAAGTTGATTCTCTGAAAATGATTTTGAAAGCAGAAGGCATGTATACTTAACAACAGTGAATTTTAAAGCATGACGAATTTGCTATTTAAATAAACCACATCTCTAAATTGTTCAAAGGTGGAGATTTTTTTATGGGTTTTAGGTTAATTACTTTTTTCTTTTCTAATCATAAGGTAATAAGCCCACAGAGGCATCCGCTACTATTAAGTACAACAGGAACAAGAATATTCTCACTACCGGCATTGCGATTCCAGACTATGATATTGAGGCTGGAATCAAAGTTGGTGTCACTGACAGCATTGCCAAGGGAAAGAAGATCAACATTGATATCTCCAACAAAAATATTCACCAGTTTTCTCTCATTGGTCATGCAAAGTAAGTAGAGATCCAGATAACTTTTTGAAAAAAAAAAATCTTATTTCCTTTCATCTAAAGTTTACAAGTTTCTGTTCATAACAGGCTTGAGACCATGAAAGATGGCTTGCTGGAAGCTCAATTGATTGTGCCCTCACTTAACACTGAGGGCACTCTTACTGCCACCCTGAACTGTGTTGAAGATTTGACCCTGGAACTCAAGAGTAACATCAAGCTCCCAGAGACCAACTCTGCGCAGACGATTGCCTTCCAATATGGTATTGGATCCTTTTCCTGTCACTGTTTTTGCAAACTCTTGATTATTCATTAAAATATTTATTGTATTCAATTATACATCAATCAGTAAATATTTATTTTCTTATGTTAACATAAAATTTGCTTTTACAACAGCTAAAGATGAGATGAAGATGGAGATGAAGTCTGACATAAACTCAGAGATACAGAAGCTAATGCCTAATGCAGCACTTCTTCAGAGTCGCCTGGATCAGGTCTTTGATGACATCATGGAACATAAAGTTGTCAAGACTGACATGAAGCTCCGTCACATTTATGCAAAACTCTGGGAGGTATGACTGTATGAAATTTCAATTTAAAACAGTATTCATTACATGCATTAAAAAATGTAATGATGTTCATTCCACTATGTTCATTAATTGTATAGGCTTACCACATTTGGATGGACAAAATAGCTTCTGATGTGCCCTACCTTAAGACATTAAGACACAACATTCCTGAGTTGGTTATTCCATCTATGCCTGAGAGGGTGTTCATGAACAGGTAAAATTAATGCTAACTTTTTTTAATCTACATAATCCAACTACAAAGGTGCATATCATTCACTTCCAAATAATTTGTATTCACTTTACAGTGAGAGCATATTCAAATACAAGTTCAACAAAGATCGTGTCACTTTCACCATTCCTTTGCCTCTTGGTGGAAAGACATCTGAGGACCTGAAAATCCCTCCCACCATGGCCACCCCCGAACTAACTATGCCTCAGATTGGTCTAATGCTGCCCTCTAAACAGTTCAGTCTACCCACCTTCTCTATCCCCTCAAGCTATGATCTCTCAATGCCTCTTCTCGGAATGGTAGAGGTATCTGCAAAAGTGAGCACTAACTTTTATGATATAGAGGCGGTTTTCTCTGGTGGCAACAACACTATCAATAAGTCTGGCTACATTGCAGGCTACAAAGTTGTTGCTAACAGCCCTTTGGAACTTCTTGTCTTTACTGTGGAAGGTAAACACATGCATACATGTCGTATACATGGTACATGATTTTAGTTTACTGATATGGGTCCTGTAAAAAAAAATCTGTAATTTCTGTAATTTCCATATCTGTTACATGCAGGATCTGCACAAACTGCTGGCATCTCAGAGGACACTGCGAAGTTCAACATAATTTCTTCCCTGAAGCATAAGCTCTTAGATGTAAATTTCAGCCTAATGGAAACAAAAAATCCAGTGGAAACCAAAATCACAGATGCAGTGAAAACAACAGGAAATTACAAGATTGAAGCCTTCAGCCCTCTGGGTATGCAGATGTCCATGATATACACAACCCAGGTTTTAGTCTCTTCTGAAATCTCAGGTGATGGCAGTTTAGATGGATCGCTAAAAGTAGGATCAATGTCTGCTAGCATCACTGCCACCCAAACCTTTATACTTCAACCCAAAACCAGAGAGGCAAAAGCTGAGTCCACTTTCATGGTCAGATGTCCCATTCTCCAAATCAAAAACAAGATGAAAGCTGCAGCAGTCAATGGAGAACTTTCATTTGAGTCAAACACTGCCATAGAGAATGACCCAGTTCATCACACCACCATGTTCAACATTGAACTGAAAGATGCTCAGTTCACCATTAAGTCTGATTCTGTCAGCAAAGCTAATGAGCAAAAGCTTCAAAACCAGGTAGACTTCACAGCAACCATGAAGGAAATCACTCTCAGGATTGAGTCCCAGGCTGACGACAACACAAACCGAGCTTTCTCCCAGTTTGCTGGATCCCTGAACACCCAGGGACTGGAGCTCAATACTGATGCCACTATCAGCTTTGCTGCCAACCGTGCCACCAACAAGGGCACCCTGTCATTCACCAAAGACGGCCTGACCACTAGCTTTACCACCAATGCTCAGGTAAGCTCTCTGAACTTTGAAAACATTTTCCATGGTGGCATTACAACCACTGGTGCTGCAGTGTCTGTCTCTACCAAGGGAACATTCCACGAGAACAGTGCTGAACTCAAAGTTGAGGGAAGAATTGCAAGCTCAGAGGTATACCTAAACAGTATGTATGAGGGTGACATTTTCAACATCAACACTAGAAACAGAATCAATTTCAAGTTGAATGAAGATGGCCTGAACCTCTCTAACAACTTAATTGCATCACATCAGGAGATGAAAATAGAAAACACAGACTCTCTGATACTTACCCTCAAATCTCTGGCCATACGCTCTGAGTCTGACAGCTTTCTGAATGAGAACAACTTCTACAAGCACAACATTGTAGTAGACATACATGACTTTACAGCATCTTTAAATGTCAACAATGAACTTAAAGTCATTGGTGTCAACTTTATTAATGATGCCCATATGATGGCAAATCCCTACAGGATGGAAGTTACTGGAACTCTTAAAGGGGCATTTGGTGAAGAGGAACTAAGACATAAATATGAGATCACCTATGGTGACCAGACAGCCACTTCAAAGTGCAGCACCAATGGAAAACTCTTGGGCACTCAAATGACCCAGAGCTCTGAGTTTGAGATTGTTGGATTTTCCACAAAGTTCAGCAATGAGATGCGCTTCATCTCTCCCTCTCTTCGTCTGGAGAGCAACATCCTCACTAAAGCAAAACCTTTTAGTGTGAATGTTGAGAGCTCCTTCAACTCTGATGGAGTGCTCAACCTGTATGGAAAACACAGTGGCCAGGTGAAAAGCATGCTGCTCATTCAAGCTGAACCTACGTCTTACACACACAAGCATGAATGCAAGGCCTCAACCTCTCACCAGTTGAACAATGGAAACTCCATTGAAACTAACTTCCAGCATAAAATAACCAGTGCTATCACCCCTCAGCAGCAGAATTTTAACATGAATATGAAATCTACACTGAATGACCATGCCTTTGACCACTCCCTGGAACTCTTCAACACTCCAAAGAACATAGGTATTGCACTGAAAGGCACCGTGTCCACCAACCTCTTGAACAAAGCAAGTGATAATCAAGAATTTGCCATCGCAAGTGCTCTGCAATATGAGAAGAACAGTGATAGTCATTTAATTTCCCTTCCTTTTATTGAGAAGCTGCCTGTTCTCATAAGGGAGGTTCAAAGTTCAATGCTCACCATGAAAGACTGTAGCATTGACCTGCTTCATGGCATTGATGATAAATATGACATTAACAGCAAAGGAACTGAACTTTCACAGGTAATTGAAAATTTTGATGTAGATATGTTCTTGGATAATGTGAGACTTTTCGCCTCCTTCATAGTAATGGAAATGGGCAAAAATCTGCAATCTGTAAGGAACTTGATTGACAGTTTGGACCGAAGAACTGGCATTATCACCAAGATAAATGAAATCTTCAGCAAAATTGATGAGGTCTTCGCAGAATATGAGATTGAAGCAATGGTCGAGAAAATCATTGATGATGCTGTGGATTTAATGAAACAATATGAGCTAAGGGAAATTATGCAATCAGCTGCAAGTTACCTAAATTCTTTTGACATAAAACCAGTGGTTGAAAGAATCTTTGGACAGATTAATGAACTGACAAAACAACTAAATACCAAAGTCAATGAAATGATTGCTTATGATTTTGACGCCTTTGCTGATGAAGTGAAGCAGATTGCCACTGACCTCATTAGAGTCCCCTGCTTTGGAATGCTACATGGTGAGATTGAGATCAAATCCTCTGAGCACACTCTGAAGACCAACGCTGAACTCAAGAACTCAACAGACAAGATCACTGCTAACCTTAATTCTCAGTTCCAGACTCCCATTGATCTCCTGGCCTATACCTTTGATGCCACTGCTCACCTTAACATCCCTAGAATGAAAGAGCTGTCCTTGACTGAGACAGTGAAAGCCAATCACATGGCTTTCTCTCTTGATCACCAGGGAATCATGTCCATCAATGACGTTTTTGCCCAGTTATCTTCCAAGACCACAGCTAAGGCAACAACAGAACCATACACTGCTGACTTAGTGAACAATGCATTTGTGAGCACAGAGAATGGCTTCTCATGTACTTTTGATACCTCTTACATCCACAGTGTGAACATGCCAATGGCCAACATCTTCAGTGAAGCCACAATGACCCAAAAAGCTGCTGCTCAGCTGGAATCTGGCATATTCACTCTCACCCTTGGAAATGATGGCAAAGGAAAATACTCTGTCCTTGATTATTCTGATGAAGGAACACATCAGAGTAACTTGGAGATTGTGATGAATGTGGAGTTCATAAAACTGATCTTTAGTGGTGACACTGAGAGTAGTCTTCTCAAGATGAAGCAGAAAGTGGATGCTGAGACTGATGGTTTGACTCGGATTAAGTTTAATGTACATGCAGAAACAGAAACCCCCTTCATCAAAAGAAGCATTGCAGCAGTGAAAGGGCAGATTTGTTTAAAGGAACTCATGTTTGAGCTGAGTGGGTCTCATGATG
Organism: Paracanthobrama guichenoti; assembly: GCA_018749465.1. NCBI lineage: Eukaryota > Metazoa > Chordata > Actinopteri > Cypriniformes > Gobionidae > Paracanthobrama > Paracanthobrama guichenoti. The sequence continues at coordinate 37,252,412 of CM031962.1, read as the reverse complement.
CTGAACTGATTGGCAAAGTTGAAGGCACCATTACCAACTCAATTAACTTGAAGGCTGTGCCTTTTGAAATGATCTTTGACACCAAGAACAAGAAAAGCACAAAGCTGATGCTTCCCTTTAAGTTGTCCAGTAAAGTTGATTTACAAAACGATATAACTTTAACTCTGAGTCCCTCTGTGCAACAGGCCAGCTGGACCGGTCTTGCTAGGTTCAATCAATATAAGTACTCTCATTATATCAGTATGGCTAATGGCGAGAAGGAAATTCAGATCTCTGCATCAGTCAATGGTGAGGCTGACTTTAATATGCTGACCTTGCCAATTAACATTCCTAAATTGACTATCCCATTCATTAACAAGGAAACACCATATCTAGAGAAATTTTCTTTATGGGAGGACACAGGCCTTAAAGCAATCTTGATCACACCTCTGCAGACCTTTGATATGGATGCAAAGCTTAAGTATGTGAAGAACCATGAGATGTTCAACATGCAGCCAGTCCTCAATTCTGTTATTAGGAGAATTGAAATACCTATTTTTGCAAATGCCAAAATCTCATCTGATATATACAAATGTCCTTATTTGCCCAAAATCCCTCTTCCCAGTATAAAGGATTCAATTATGATCCCTGTCATTGGAGACCTGACCTATGACTTGTCTGTGAAAACTGCTATGATCACCATAAATACCAAGGCTGAGATCCTTAATCAGGATGAAATTGCTGCCCAGTTTGAAACTAAGGCTATGTCTGAGTTTGGTGTTTTTAATGGCAAAACCAGTGGCTCTGCCACCTTTAGCATGAAGTCAGGGATGAAATTGTTTACCAATCTGATTGTGGAGCATCAATATTTTGAGAACAACTATAATGGACTTCTTGAGGCCAACACAGAAATTTTGAAGGCTGTTATTTCAAATGCTGCCAAAGTCAGTCTGCCAGATGTGAAATTTATGCTTCACCACAAATTAACTGGAAATTCAGAAGAAGGTCTTACTGTCTTTGTATCTTCCCCATCTGCTGGACTCATTGGTCTTCAGCTACAGAGCAAGAACATATCCCACCATACAGGAAGACTTTTTGGTGCAAACCCAGTAAGCATTTGTTTATAATTTTAGAATATAACAATTTATTTTACATTTAGTGTATCTTACGTATCAGTCAATTGTTGATATCTTAATACTTTGAACGTTCAATTACAAGTTGACATGGTTATAATATTTTCTGTTTCTTTATTACAGTCTGAAGATAATGTGGACATTCTGAAGGTTGACATTGCGATAAAGAACTCAAACAGACTGAGCTTCCAGACACAGTGGAACAAGGAGCTCCCTAGTCAGATTCTTTTGTGGCTGAAGGAGAAAGTTGCTTCATTAAAGGATTTGAAAGACACCATAACATATTACATTACTGCAGTTTACAATGGCATCAACGAAAAGTATGAGAAGCTAGAGAGTACCATTGATCACATCAAGGATCAAGGTAAAGTCATGTACAAGAGAATAGCTGAAAAGATTGCTGCTGCTGACCTCACCGGAATCAGCAGTAAGATTTCAGACAACATTGTAATGATCCTAAGAGCATACCAGAAGAATATTCAAGCCCTGTTGGAAGCAGCCATTTCATTTATGAGGGACACCCAGTTCCAGCTTCCTGGACACGTTGAGAAACTCTCTGGACTTGAGGTCTACAATAAAATCAGTGTCTTCATTTTTGATGTCATCGAGGAGGCCATCACAAGGGTGCCAGATATCTTTACCTCATATGCTAAAGCTGTCATTGAACATATTAGAGAAGTAGAAGTCACAATTCCTGGGTCTACCCATATTATCACTGGAAGAGATGTGTTGGATGACATCCATGTTGCATTTCAGAAGATCCAAAGCCAACTGATCACTATTGTGAAGGGTCTAAGAGATTTAAGCTTTGAGACCATTGTGCAGAAATTGTCTGAAATCCTGAAATTAAGTGTGGAGAAAGCAGAGGAACTCCTTAACACTATCAAATTTCAAGATCTTGACAAGCTCTCATCCTGGATCTCTAAAGTCTTCTCTGATGCGGTCAATTCCAATATCCTGAGTGAAATAACTGAGCAGGTTGAGAAGTCCAGGGCAATTATTGAGGAATATTATAAAACTGTCAAAGTCAAGGCCCAGGACATTTTTGCTGAGATGACCACTGAGCAAATAAATGAAGACATCCAAGCTTGGATTGAATCTATAATTAACCGGCTGGAAGTTCTCATGAACCAAATTACTGAGACCCTCAGAGATGCTATCAAGAACATCCAGTTTTATGTCAGAGTAAGTGACACAGAGATGGACATTGACATTCCTATTCCATTCATATGGGATTTCTTCAGTAGAATGATTTCTCATCCTTGTATTAAGACACTAATTAGCTAAACTCTATCAAGAAAAATGATCAAGATTGCCTCATTAAAAGTGTTATGCCCACAAAATATTTAGCCCATGCTGCTTTGGTTCCCTCTTATTTTTGTTTTGTTTTGTTTTTTTTGTTTTTGTTTTTTTGTAAGTGACTAATTTAGAATATTGTTCTTTAAATTAAATAGCTGAATGTTACAATCTGTCTTGTTTTATTTAATAAGAAATGACAGTGAAGTATCAATAAAAACAAACAAACATTTGTCCTGCATAAGGTGTTGTGTGTTGTATATAATCAGTTACTGATCTCCACTTTAAGACACTTGCATTGAATTTTCTAATATACAGGTATTGTTTTCATTCATTCTTTAGTATGTACATCTTCATTTTCTGTATGTCATAGGTTGACCATAAACTCACAACTGGGTGTCACTAAACCGCAGGGGAAAACAGATTTAAGATGCACTTCAGTTACATTTTTGAGACCGGGTAACACTGGTCAGATATTCCACAGATTAAAGTCTAGAAATATAAAAAATTTCACAAGTAAAGCAAGTAAAGTGTTCAGTCTAAAATCTTGTTGCTCAACATTTAAATAGTCTGGTTTAGTGTTCACTGTTGGCTAGTCTTGCAGCAGGCTGTCTGAGATCCTCTGAAATTAAGACTAAATAGAAAAAGTGAATGGTCTTTTATCATTCTGTTAACCCTTTACATTAAGGTTCCTTTTGTATAGGGTTTGTAAAGGTGTTCATTAATGACTAAATAACTGATTTTAAAATGCACTATAAATGCGTTGATAAGAAGTTATAACTGCATTAATAAAAAGGGTGACTTTATTATGATGTATACCTGCCAAATAGTGAGCCATTGTTATAAATGCTTAAATATAATTATTCATACATATTTCACTCAAAACCAGATTCCTGATTTATTTCATGATGCCGCAAAAATGTACTATTATAGTAAAACTGAAGGCTGTTTTGGTTTTCTCATGACTCATTTAACTTTTTTTACTATGTTGCTTACCTGAAGCTCTCTCTGTCTTACCCATGATACTAGCCATGTATAAAAACAGATTTTTATTTTTTAATTTTTATTTTATTTTTAAAAACAGATTTTTAATTCTAATATTATACCTGTGAACCTTAATGTAGGGTGAACCAATCTGGGAAAGTGAGTTTACAACAGTTTAATATAGGTAATGATAGATGGACCAAAACCCAAAGCCTTAAGGCACTTCAACAGGAAACCAAATCAAAGGCTTTCTCCTGAACCGCTGGTGTCAAGGATGTCACCTTTCATTGCCTTTCACTGATTCAAGATTCAAGAGTTTTATTTGTCACATACACAGTTATATACAGAATATACAACCGGCAGTGACAACTGCTGATGAAAGGCAGTCACCAAAGGCACTTTTTCACTGCCTTTCACTGCTGGTGTCAAGGATGTCACCTTTCACTGTTTACATTTCACTGCCGGTTGTATATTCTGTATATAACTGTGTATGTGACAAATAAAACTCTTGAATCTTGAATCTTGAATCTGGTAACAATCCAAGACAGTCATGATGTGGAGTTCTTTAAAGGGCTCGGGTCGACATTTGGTGGACCTTCACAGAATATTTAGGACGGTTTCAGAACATTTAGGGGACCATATTTTATTTGGAAATTTTACGTTCCCAGAACGTTCTTTAAAGGGCTCAGGGACGTTATTTGGCAGACCTTCACAGAACATTTAGGACGTTATCGGAAAGTTATTATATATATTTTATTTGGAAATGTTATGCTCTAAAAACTTTCTCAGAACTTTCTCTTTCGCTGTTGTCAAAGATGTCGCCTGGTAACATTCTCAGAATATTTAGGGGACAATATTTTAACTTATGCTGCGTTTTTCTCTGTCTCCAGATCTCCCAGAAATGAGTGAAAGAGAACACAAAATTAATCTAATAATAATCTGCTGACATCAATAGATTGAAAATGGTGATCAGACAAAGCAGTAGGAAATATACAGCTATTACAGAATTTATCGCTTTTGCTTTTTTAGTACATAGATTCTGTCCAGCCTAGCCCCAGATACCATATTGGAGTTTATCCAGTTTAACCCAGTTATATTGCCTAACCAGAGGAAATGATTCTCTCCAAACATCTACAAGATTGTGATAAATGATCAAAGACCGAAGCACGTCTGCTGAATGATTATGGGGTTCTTCATGGTTTCTGTCCAAAGTATGACTTAAAGTACAATTAAAATCCCAAACCAAAACAACTCATATCATGAGAGACATCACTTACAGCAGTTTTAAGTTTTTCAAAAACAAAAAAAAAAAAAAACATTCTGACCCAATATTGGGTGCATACAAATTGACAAAAGAAAAATTATTGCCATGAACAGTTACATCAGCTCTCAGCAATCGACCAGAAATCAGTTAAAAAAAGCTAACAGGTTGCTCCTTTATATGCAGGTGCCAACAGTATAGCCATTCCTGCACTGACACTACAACCGTGACTCAATATAGCCGGACCCTTCCATTCACTCAACCACTGTATCTGATTATTTACATCTGTGTGCATTTCCTGTATAAATACCACACCGGCACTCTTCATCATGATATAATCAAAAAGACTAGCCCTTTTCATAGCATCACAACACCCATTAATGTTAAATGAACTAAGTCTCAAAGGTGCCATGAAAATAAGTATAAGATTAAAACTCAATAACATCAATCCACAAGTGTATTTCTTTGGTAACAAAGCCTTACTAATTTTTTACCTTGCAAATTCAAAGAGCTTCTAATATTACCAAGGACTTTCTTAAGGCGGTACCGTTTGAGTTTGTCAAGCTCATCAAAGGAAGCTTTTCTCATAGCCATGGTACCAGACAAAAGAAACAATTTTAAATCAGGAAAATAAGACTCAATTTGTGCTTTACAAAGCCCCTTTGTAGTATTAAGAAAGTGATTAATCTGCTGAACAGAGTAAAGTTTAGTCTTACCTCCAGAGGCAGGCTCTGAATCCATTGCGTCATTTCCCATTATCTCTCTGTCCTCCACTTTTCCGCCAAAAACACTTTGTCCGGCTGGGGTTCTAACACCACAGCGGCCGCAGCAACATCCACACCAGTCACCCTCTTGCTGCTCCACATCTGCAGCCAGAGCCGCAAGTCTCAATTTGGGCAACTTTGCTTAATGTGTCCAAAATCACCACAAACAAAGCATCTCTTCGACACTGACAGATTTAACGGAGAACTCTGAGAATTAAAAATCATAAAAACCTGAAGCCGAAAAGACATTACATGTTTAAATATCAGGATTATTTTTTTTTTACATCATTTTAATAGAACCCACTATTTTGCCATACCTCTGAAGTATTTGCTCTAGTTTTTAATTTTTAACAAACAGAGGTACATTTGATAAAACATCTTTCTTGGATGGGCTTGACAAAAGCAATACAGGCACACAAAAGTGATCAAAGAGATTATCAACCCAGTTTTAATCAAGTCGTCCACCATTTGTCTTTCACTGAGAATGAACACAATTGCTTTATTCATACAGGAGGCAGATCTGATATTAGCACCACTGACCGGTGACCTATAATCTATAACTAACTGAAGAAAGTATGTATTCAAAGAAAAAATAAAGAAATCTCACTCCAACAGAAAGTTACTCTCACTCACACGGCACGCCAACTGGCTCCATCCACACACACTCCCAGCATGCACTTGCACAGAGAGAGAGGTTATACATTACAGGTTATAACATAGGTTATACTATGTATTTTAGAATTAGAGACACTCATCCAGACTTTATTTGAGAGTAGTGAGAATGTAACAGCTTTAGACACTGCTTTGGATGCAACTAGCTTAGTGAACTCTGTACATTGTTTGGTTCCGGCTGTAGAGCCCGTGCAACAGGGCAATTGGGTAACGGTCAGACGGCATAGTCGCGGATCAAAAAAACACTCTTCCGTTCTGATTAGAACATCAAACAGGTTCTCCCCATTCAGCAACATGGCAAACCTAACGAAAGCAAACCTAAAGAAAGTCCTGCCAAACTTTCATCAGCACGTCTCCTGCCCCACACGAGGAGCAAACACACTGGATCACTGCTACTCTCCGTTTAAGAACGCCTATAAAGCGCGGTCACTTCCAGCGTTTGGCAAATCGGATCATGCCGCCATTTTCCTCACTCCCGAATACAAACAAAAGCTCCTCCAGGAACCCCCGGTGAGGCGGGAAGTTAAGCGTTGGTCACCCCACTCAGAGACCGCGCTACAGGCAGCTCTGGGCGATGTAGACTGGGACATGTTCCGAGCGAGTTCAGCTGACGTAAGCTAGTTCACAGACGTGGCGCTTTGCTTCATCAACACGCTCACAGAGCAAGCCACGCAAACAATAACAATAACGTCCTTCTCAAATCAGAAACCGTGGGTGGACAATTCAATCCGCGCGGCAGTGAACGCACGCACTGCTGCTTACAACGCCAGTCTCCATTCAGGGAATATGAATGAATACAGATCGTCCTGCTATGCTCTCAGACGAGCAGTTAAAGCCGCAAAACTCCGTTATAAAGACCAAGTGGAGTCTCATTTCCAACTCAACGACTCGCGGCGCATGTGGCAAGGTCTGAGGTCCATCTGCTCCTTTGGATCTAAATCCTCTGCAGAGGCAAGCGTTGATCCGTTGCTCGTGAACGAGTTAAACTCTTTCTATGCTCGCTTTGACTGTAACGCGCAACGCGACTCCGCCAAGTGGTGCGTTAGAGGAAATTACTCAGAGCAGCAACAACCACGTGATCTCTGTCTCAGAGGATGAAGTTCGGAGAGCACTCAAGCGTGTGGACGTTAGGAAAGCTGCCGGGCCGGATGGTATTTCAGGTCGTGTTCTGCGGTCCTGTGCTGATCAGCTCGCCGGGTTGTTTACATCTATCTTTAATGAGTCCCTCGCTACATCTGTGGTCCCCACCTCCTTCAAAAAATCCACCATCATCCCTGTCCCTAAGAACAGTAAACCCTCTTGCCTAAATGACTATCGTCCAGTGGCTCTCACGTCTATAGTCATGAAGGTCTTTGAGAGACTCATTAAAAACACCATTTGCGCCTTCATTCCTGACACTTTGGACCCTCTTCAGTTTGCCTATCGTCCCAATAGATCGACTGAAGATGCCATCTCTCATGTCCTCCACTCCTCCCTCACTCACATCGACAGCAAAAGTGGGAACTACGTGAAGGCTGCTATTTATTGACTATAGCTCAGCCTTTAACACCATAGTTCCCACCAAGCTAACCTCCAAACTCCTGGATCTCGGCCTGAATCCTTCTCTCTGCCACTGGATTGAGGACTTCCTCACTGGCAGGCCTCAGGTGGTGAGAATAGGCCAGTCCACCTCCACCTCCATCACCCTGAGTGTGGGAGCTCCACAGGGCTGTGTCCTGAGCCCCTGCTCTACTCTCTCTACACGCATGACTGTTTGTCCACACACAGCTCCACCTCTATCATCAAATTTGCTGATGATACTGTTGTCCTGGGCCTCATTTCCAACAACAATGAGACGGCATACTTGGACGAGGTGGAGCATCTAACATCATGGTGCCAGGACAACTGTCTCTCTCTGAATGTTGGCAAGACCAAAGAAATGATTGTGGACTTCAGGAAGAGACAGCAACGGACATACTCCCCCCTCATGATCAGCGGGTCACCAGTAGAGAGAGTGAGCAGCTTCAAGTACCTGGGTGTAAACATCTCCGAGGACCTGACCTGGACTGCTCACATTCAGACACAGGTGAAAAAAGCCAGGCAAAGACTGTACCATCTGCGCCAGCTGAGGAAATTCAGGGTTTCACCAGCTATCCTGAAAACTTTCTATTTAGGGGCGATAGAAAGTGTTTTAACTCAGTGCATCACAGCGTGGTATGGGAACAGCACCAGTCATGACCGCAAAGCCCTGCAAAGAGTAGTGCGCTTATCCGGCGTATCTCAGGGTCAGCTCTCCGTCTCTGCAGGACGTCTACACCAAACGCTGCAAAGGTAGAGCTACCAAGATCATCAAGGACTCTAATCACCCTGCAAACCCTCACTTCACGCTGCTGCCATCTGGTAGCGCTTCCGAAGCCTGATGGCCAAAACTGAGAGACTCAGGAGGAGCTTCTTCCCCAGGCCATCAGACTCCTGAACTTAACATCACGTGACTTCACGTCCAGGATAAACATCGATACACTGACATTGCACTGCACTTTCTGTTCTCGTTGTTACTGTGTAACAGCCTGTTATAAACCTGTTTGCACATTATACTCTTATACATTTGTTAACCACATATTTATAAGTCTACAGTTTACTCACTGCAAAGTCTACTTCAATTATTTTATTCCACTTTATCCTTATTTGTTACCTTTTTTTTCTCTTGACTTGATTATTTATAATTCTACAGATATAGACATATATATATATATATATATATATATATATAGATAGTACTTTTTTTATATTCTATTTCTATTATAACTTCCTCCTTGTGTTTTTAACTGTGAACTTGCACTGTCCATGGAGCGGACCTGTTTACATTTCACTGCCGGTTGTATATTCTGTATATAACTGTGTATGTGACAAATAAAACTCTTGAATCTTGAATCTTGAATCTTGAATTCAGTGACGCACCCACTGAGTATCCTGTTGAAAGTGCCCTAGTTATTGGCGATTCTATTACACGGAGCGTGA